>PVHX01013107.1:36106-56312 GCA_004024805.1 Geosciurus inauris | reverse complement strand
ACATGATTCTATCAATTGACGCAGAGAAAGCATTTGACAAAATACAGCACCCCTTCATGTTCAAAACACTAGAGAAACTAGGGATAGTAGGAACATTCCTCAACATTGTTAAAGCAATTTATTCTAAGCCCAAGGCCAATATCATCCTAAATGGAGAAAAATTGGAAGCATTCCCTCTAAAAACTGGAACAAGACAGGGGTGCCCTCTCTCACCACTCTTATTCAATATAGTCCTTGAAACTCTTGCCAGAGCAATCAGACAGACGAAGGTAATTAAAGGGATACGAATAGGGAAAGAAGAACTCAAACTATCATTATTTGCAGACGACATGATTCTATACGTAGAGGATCCAAAAAGTTCCACCAGAAAACTTCTAGAACTGATCAATGAATTCAGTAAAATTGCAGGATATAAAATCAATATCCATAAATCAAATGCATTTCTATACATCAGCAATGAATCCTCTGAAAGAGAAATTAGAAAAACTACTCCATTCGCAATAGCCTCCAAAAAAATAAAATACTTGGGAACCAATCTAACAAGAGAGGTGAAAGACCTCTACAATGAAAATTACAAGACACTAAAGAAAGAAATTGAAGAACATCTTAGAAGATGGAAAGACCTACCATGCTCCTGGATAGGCAGAATCAATATTATTAAAATGGCCATACTATCCAAAGCACTCTACAGATTCAATGCAATCCCAATTAAAATCCCAAAGGCCTTTCTTATAGAAAAAGAAAAGGGAATCATGAAATTCATTTGGAAAAATAAGAGACCGAGAATAGCTAAAGCTATCCTGAGCAAGAAGAGTGAAGCAGGAGGCATCACAATACCAGACCTTAAACTTTACTACAAAGCAATAGTAACAAAAATGGCATGGTACTGGCATCAAAACAGACATGTAGACCAATAATACAGAATAGAAGACACAGAGAGTAATGCACATAAATACAGCTATCTCATACTAGACAAAGGTGCCAAAAACATACATTGGAGAAAAGATAGCCTTTTCAACAAATGGTGCTGGGAAAACTGGAAATCCATACGCAGTAAAATGAAACTAAACCCCTATCTCTCACCATGCACAAAACTCAACTCAAAGTGGATCAAAAGACCTAGGAATAAGACCAGAGACCCTGAGGCTAATTGAGGAGAAAGTAGGTCCAAATCTTCATCACGAGGGATTAGGCCCCGAATTCCTTAACAAGACACCTATAGCACAAGAAATAAAAGCAAGAATCAATAAATGGGATGGACTTAAACTAAAAAGCTTCTTCTCAGCAAGAGAAACTATCAATGAAGTGAACGGAGAGCCTACATTCTGGGAGCAAATTTTTGCCACACGTACATCAGATAGAGCACTGATCTCCAGGATATATAAAGAGCTCAAAAAACTTAACACCAAAAAACCAAATAATCCAATGAATAAATGGGCCAAGGAGCTGAATAGAAACCTCTCAGAAGATGATATACAATCAATAAACATATATATGAAGAAATGTTCAACATCTCTAGCCATTAGAGAAATGCAAATCACAACTACCCTTAGATTTCATCTCACCCCAGTCAGAATGGCAGCTATCCAAAATACCAGCAACAATAAGTGCTGGTGAGGATGTGGAGAAAAAGGTACACTCAAACATTGCTGGTGGGATTGCAAATTGGTGCAACCAATCTGGAAAGCAGTATGGAGACTGCTTAAACAACTTGGAATGGAACCACCATTTGACCCAGCTATCCCACTCCTTGGCCTATACCCTAAAGACTTAAAAACAGCACACTACAGTAAAGCAGCCACTTCAATGTTTATAGCAGCACAATTCACAATTGCAAAACTGTGGAAGCAACCCAGATGTCCTTCAATAGAAGAATGGATAAAGAAACTGTGGTACATATACACAATGGAATATTATTCAGCAATAATAGAGAATAAAATTATGGCATTTGCAGGCAAATGGATGGAACTGGAAAGCATTATGCTAAGTGAAGTAAGCCAATCCCAAAAAACCAAATACCGAATGGTCTCTGATTAGTGGATGCTGATGAATAAGGGAGGTGGGAATGGGAAACATAAGAGAAATAGAGGAACACTGGACGTGACATGGGGGAGGCAGGGGGCAGGAAAGGGGAATGGGTATAGTAAAGATGGTTGATAAAAAAAAAATATATATATATATATATATACTGTTCATTGAAAGTGCATATAAAGGTGTTAATATGAAGAATTTAATCTGCTTATAATTTTGTGCAAAGTTAGAAAAATTATGATTGTAACAATTTTTTCTATTTGCCTCAACAAATGTTTTCAGTGAACAGTGTGTACAGCTTCTGAAAATTTGTTTTCTTCTGTTATGTTTGATAACATGTATTAAAATGCAATTTTTGAGAAAAAATAAAAAAAATTACAGAATGCATCCTTATATTTGGTTTCTATATATTTGTTATTTTCAAATATCCACATACTTGTGCCCATTCAAATATCCTCTATAGTTTTTATCTCAGAGTAATTTGGATTTAAAAGTTAACATTGTTGAATTATTAGTGGTTTCTGCTGATTTTATTATGATGAAATACCTTTCCAAATGCCAAGGTAGTATTTAGAAATAGAGGCTTTGTGATTGAGATCGTCATCACTACCCTTGGTGCATGTATGAAGACACAACTGGTATAACTTTATCTGGTTTGCAACCAGAGAAATGGAAAAACTGAGCTCTATATATATGCTATGACTTGAAATGCAATTAAATAAACTAATAAAAAAAACTGCTAAAAAAAAAAAAAGAAACAGAGGCTTTGGTTACAATGTGTCTTCACTTGAAACATGAACAGTTCAGGTGAGCGATACTGCTCTGTGAGAATGAGAGAATTTGATAATGCAGTTGGAGAAATAGTCAACTGGAACATTTTAATCCCTACCCCCATAAAAACACACAAGATAGAAGCATAGCACTAGACCATTTTCTGTCAAAACTTCCATTGTAACAAAAATGGATAGCAAATTGAAAAGTCATCAGCACAAAGTACAGTGGTTTCCAGTGTTCGTTTATCTTGAATGGGAGTTTGACACACATATCACTCTGAAAAATTATGATTTATGTCACTAGTTCATTTCTCTCCTTCTACTACCATCACCCAAGACTACCTTCTGTTTGAGGGCAAACCCAGTACCAAACACCTGTGTGGCAGCCACGGTCTTTGCTTTCCTTTCAGATGATGTTGGCCGGATCCATCTGCAGGATGAGTCTGTGTGCCAATTCTGATTACTCAAGTGGGACTATAGTCCTTAGGAATTTTTAAGAATCCAAGAAACATGAAGAAAATATCTTTCCTTCTCCCACCAGCTTTCCTTAATCTAAGTATCTTATTGTTATTTTCCTGTCTTCTTTCTGATGGGAGTGACCTTGCATATCAATGAGGCTTACTTGATTCAGCGCCAACCAGTTTTTGTTGGGTAATTAATTGGCATAGAGATTGGCAAAAACCCAGCCTAAATTTTTTTAGGTGATTTGTGGTATAGGTGATTTCCTATTTGTAAATAATTTCTATAATTGTGGTTAGCTAAAGGTAAGTGATATTTTGATTCTGAAGCAAGCTACAATGAAATTACTATATAAAATTACAAATGCCAAAGAATTCAATTCCAATATTTAGTTATTTTTTTCTAGTGCAGATTCTGGGACATACAAGAATTATTTTTGATTTAAGGTAAGTTGCCAGTATACTGTTGCATTGCTACATTTTTTTCTTTTACTTCAGGTACAGAAGTTTTGATATTTCTCTTCCCTGTTAGTAATGAATAAGGACAAATTTTGGTTAGATTGTTCATTTATTTAAAACTATTTAGTCTCTGCAGTATATAAAAGACCATAAGTAGTTGGAACTTACTCTTTGATTCATAAAATATTATCTAAGAAATTACATATAACAAAGGATTGCAAAATTAATTTAATCCAGAAGCAACTATTAAACTCACTAAATTGTATAGCTAAATTACATGCATTTAACTGTATATAAATTTTATTTTACTTGATATAAATTATAAAACCTCCATGAACCTGACTTTAAATAAAAGAAGTAATTATTGAGTATCCATAAAATGACCAAAATCATATTAGTTGCTGAAGTAACAGAGATAATTCAGATATGGTCCCAACTTTTAAAAGTTCACAATCAAATGAAGAATATAGTCACTCAAAAAAAGGGTGATCACTTGAATATGCAAAATAGAGCAATGGAAACAAACTAAAGGAGGAAAAATAAATGAAAAGAATGTCCATACACCTCTTAGGAAGATAGAAGACAGAGACTTGCAAGAACGAAAGACTTAAGTACTAAATTGCTTATAATATTTAAATGATTCTGCTCAGTCATGTTTGTTTTTAACTGGTGGCAACTTTTTCAGAAGGTTTTTCTCAAATTTCCTATCTGGGTTAATGGCTTTTATCCAGAATTCTGGGCATGTTCTATCATGAAAGTTTTATTTTCTAATACTCTATTATATTGTTATAGTTTTGCCAGAGCAAAATGTCTTGTCTATAGAATTGATTCTCACATTTATTTAACTCAGTGATACTGAATAGAAAGGGGAGCAGAATGGATTATCAAGAAGTTTTTCAAGTAATTGTACATGAGGGGAATAGAATGTATAGTAGAAATAACAAATGGTGTTCAGGCAATTCTAATTTGATGGTATTAAGCAGATAGGAGAGCAGGGGATAGAGATAAAAGAGGAAAGACTGAGAACAGACAAGGAAGGTCTTTCATTTAAGAGAGCTCATCTTCTACTGATGTTAAGAGTCATTGAAGAATTTTATGTAGGGCTGTATCATGATGACATTTGTCTTTGGATAACTTACTTTACCGAAAAATAAAACTATGCAATTATGAAAGTAAGACTTTTACCAGGAAGTATGGAAATAATTCAAGCAAGAGGTAATGTGGGCCATAACTAAGCAGAGGTAATAGGAATTGTGACCAAAATCTGGATACAAGAGACAGAATCACAAAGTATTTAATGACTAGTCAGGTATAAAATATATAACATACATATGTAAATATATAAAATATATTTGTGGGGGGATTAATACTGCACTTAATTTTGTACACATTGAATTTGAAGTGGACATATTTAGCATAGATGTATAGTGAGCAAATAGACATGTTAATTTTGTATTTAGAATGAAAACTGAAGTCAGATTTTAAGAAGATACACTCTCTTTAGTGTGAGAGAAGAAGATAACAGAACACAAGCTCTTAAGCCTTCTCCACTTCTGGTATGTACAAAGGCAAGAATCCACTAGATGAAGTTCAGGATGTTTTGAAATGAAGACAAGTATAAAGAATTAGTGAAGACAAGAAAACCAAGGAAAAAGGGAATTTAAGAAGGGAGAAAATAGTCATTAGAGTTTAATAAAACGTAGGAAACTTTTATCAGTGTGACAATGCAGAATCAATAGTGTGTAAGTTGTCCATTGCTGTGAAATTTAAAAAATCACTGTAAAACCTAACAGCTCAAAACAACCCAGTTGTTTTCTCAGAGTGTTTGTGGGTCAGGAATATGAACGTAGTTTATGTGGGTCTTCATTTCAGGGTCTTAACAGTCAAGAACTGAACTAAATCCAGCTAGAACTGGATTTCATGTGGAAGCTCAGCTGGGGAAGAACTCACTTCCAAGTTCACACAGTTGTAGGCAGGGTTAGTTCCTCCTAAGTTGTTGATATGAGGCCTCAGTTCTCTGACCATAGGTCAGAAGTTGTTGTCTATTCCTTGCATGTGGACCTCTCAGTGTTGCTGTTTGCTTCATTTCATGGAAGCCACAAAAGCAATAATCTGATACCAGTCATGATCTTTTGAAATGTAATTATGGAAGAGACAACCTATCACTTCTGCAGTATTCTATTGGTTAGAAGAATGTCATACTCAGCGGAGGGGATTATACAAGGGCATGAACTCCAAGAGGAAGAGACCATGGAGGGGCCATGTTAGATAGCTGTTTACCACAAATGGTGACTTTTTTCAGTAGAGTATGCCATAGAGTTTTGGTAGAATCATAGGAGCAGAAATCGGATACCAGTGACTGAGTAGCAAATGTCAAATAAGCACATGGAGATTTGTTTAGACAAGTTACTTAAGGGTCTTGTGAGGATTAAGACAAGGAAAGGCTTTTTAATGACTGTTGTGAAGATTAAGACAAGGAAAGGCTTTTTAACAACTGGAATGAATTAAATAGACCTACATGTCGGGAGAGACCATTATAAAGAGATGGGAAAGAAACAGAGCAGAGCGAGGGGATAATTGACAGCACAATACTTGAAGAGTCTGCACAGAGAAGGTAGGAATGACTAAACCTGGTATACATTTATTTTTTAATATATTTCCTATGTGTAAGTGATACATAAGATATATTAATCAACAAAACTTTCACTTGTCTGATTACAGAAATGGCATGATGATAAAAACATTTAAAGAATAATTTGTCAGTAGCTGAATCAGAGATTGGGGAAGTTGGCCTTATTGAGAAAATTGAGGGATCTATGACTATAATTCAGGCAGGCAGCAGGAAGTTTCCAAACTGGGGTAAGAAGGTAAAGGAAAGAATGATTAAGCAAAAAATATGATAATAATATCGGAATAGGATTGATGGTTATGAGGCTAGTGTGGGGATAAGAAAGAAGGAGATATATGTTAAAAGATTGGAGTCAAAGTAGGCAGTACATAAAGAATCAAGGTTTTTGGTCTCTAAACAAGTTACTTAGTTGATTTCAATGATTCTGATGTCCCCTCTACCTTTCCTACTCTCTTACCTCTGCCACTATTATAACAAAAATACACTCCAATTCCTTGTGTAATTCAAGAAGATTTATTTACAAAGTAATGGGATTTATTGGAACGTGCAACTGTCAAAAAATAAAATCAGGTTCTTAAATATGAGGCAATATCAGGATATTGAAAATTTAACTATTTCCTGAGTGAGGCTCTTAGAAGTCAACCAGTCTGTTATAATACCTGTGGATTCAGTGTTTGAATCTTAGGTTTTCTTCATGATATCTCTTTGAGCATTATCACTTGAGCATAGTTGAGTCTTCTATCCTAGTTAAGGACACAAGAAAGAAGCATGGATGTGGGAGTTTTGATTTTTGATGGATCAGGAAGAAAGATTAGGATCACTGAAGAATGCTGCATACAGATGTCTAGAAATTTACTGTCAGTGAGTGTCTGAAGGACAAGTTTCAATTGACATTGACCAAGCTGGGTACATATCTGTAATTTCTGCAACTGAGAACCTGAGGCAAGAGGATAGAAAATTTGAGGCCAGCCTCAGCAACTTAGTGAGACTCTGTCTCAAAATAAAAAATAAAAATGACTGGGAATGTAGCACAGTGGTAGAGTTCTCCTGGGTTTAATCCTTAGTACCCCTCTCAAATTTTATATTAACCTTCATTTAAATATAAACCATGTAAACTTTGTTTTCTTTAAATGGGCTAGCCTGCTTGGAAACAGGTCAAAATTGTAAATAGCAGGCTTGCACTTCCAAACTAGGGCTGGCAGAAGCTGAATGTTTAATTTATGGTTAATGCATGATTAAGTGTTAAATGACAGTCAGAAGGGACTTCCTGAGATTATCTGATTAGCTTCTAGCACACAGAGATCTTGTCTCAGTGTAATCTGTGCTCTATAATTAAAGACCAGTGGTTTAAATGTCTTGTAGAGATATTTTGGTTCATGTACCAGCAACAGTACATTCACAGAGGGCAAACTGTGGGAAAGAATGTAAGAAAGAGAAATTTTGAATGTTTGGTAAATTTTCTTAAAAAACTCTCTAATAATTATAATATATAATTTCATGTTTTACTTTGGTACTACACAAACAATTTCTTCATTTGGTTTCTTTGCAAAACAATTCTAAAATGCATTTGATTATTACCCCCAAAATCCTGATTTTAAGTAGATGTATGTTTTATATGCCTTGGTTTGTATTGCTCAATGAGCTATTCTATAAACATTGTTGAAAACCTTCAAATTTGAATTTATCAAAACTGAAAGTATATGATTAGATTAGTTTTGATTTAAATCATTTGGATTTTACATACATAATCATTATGACCAATTCCTAAGATTATTTTTAAAATTATAATGTTATATTTTAATATTCAAGAGTATGGTATTTCAGTGGTATAACTTCCAAATTATAAAATTTTAGAGCTAAAATTGTGCTGATTCCCTTATGCACTTTTTTTTAATCCAGAAGTATTTTTTGGATACTTAACAAACAGTCTTTTCTTGAGGAAAATTGTAGAACAAATAATTGTGGGTCTCTTTCCTGAAAGACCTGGCTGAATCATTACTATATTATAGTAATATATACTACGTATCTTCAAGGAGGGTTTCTTTATTAAACATTTTTCTACAGAACTTTGTGTGGAATTTATTTTGGGTTACAATTATTTCTCTAACTTCTATAGTTTATAGATGAAATAACTGAAGGGCTCTGGATTGGTAAAATGATTTTTCCCAAGGCCACATATATATATTTAGTGACTGTGTTAGTCAACTTTCATTGTGGTGGCCAAAATACCTGATAAGAACAATTCAGAAGAGGAAAAATTTATTTTGGATCATGGTTTCAGAAATTTTAGTCCATGGTTGGCCAGCTCTGCTTCTTTGGGCCTGAGGTGAAGCAGCACATCATGGTGGAAGACTGTAGCAGAGCAAAGCTGCTCAGCTCATGGCAACCAGAAGTCAGAGAGACAGGGAGAAAGGAAGAGAGAGAGAGACAGAGGGGAGGGAGAGAGAGAGATATTGGTTGAGAGAGAGAGAGAAGGCTCAGCTCTCAGTAACTCACTTCCTCTAACTGGGCACCATCTCCTATAGTTTTCACTACCTCTTCATAGTCCATTCAGCCATCACGGATTAATTCTTTGATGAGGTTAGCACCCTCATGATCCAGTCACTTACCCAGAACCTCACCTTTGGACATTTCTGGACTGGGCAACAAGCCTTCAACACATGAGTCTTTGGAGGACACTTCATATCTAAACCATAATGACAAATAAAATATACAATAGCAAAGTTTGAATTTCACTCTTGTTGTTTTCTTCCTGTTTATGTCATGTCCAGGAAGCAAAAGAGGCAAGTGGGAGTCAGTTATACCACAGGCCCCTTTAAGGATACCTAAAGACCTCCCTGTAGGTCCTACCTCTTAAAGGCTTCGCCACCTTCAAATAGCGCCACCCTAGGGATCAAATATTTAACATGTGGTAGATGTTTATCCAAACCAGAGCCTATGCATAGTACATTTTTGGTAAACAAAATAAAGATGATGATCAATATTTAGATCAATTGTAAAATACCTTTCAAATATTTCTCAGTCAGGTGCTTTTCCCCTTTTAATTGAATTTGTGATGATACAGTTCTGTATGACACTGAACACTAGCTAGCATCTGCTCAGATAGAAATTCCATTTTCATCATCCCCCATTGTAGGAATACATATTTGGTACATGACAGGTTCACTGACTGCAACAATGTAATATGACTTTTCTATAGTACACAGAATGGTGGGAATAATGGATGTTGGTTTGAAAAGGAGCAAAGAAGTGCTTCATCTTAAATTATGAAGTGCTTCATCTTAAATCATGGCCCAAAACATGGTAATTCAAGAAGAACCAAAGCAGTCAACTAAATTGATTATAAATTTACCAGCAGATTCTTTTTTCATCTATAAAATCCTGTGCTTACAAAATATTGAAAATATTTTTAAAAATCAAATATTTGACTGTGCAGACCAACTGCCTTGTCATATTTATTACAATAATTTATTTAGTTCTTTCAGTGAGGTTTCCAATTAGCCTAATACTTTCCTAAATCTTACCCACTTTAATTCACCCCCAGAAATGAAGATTACATTTCCTTGAAGTTGTTTAGTGAAGATTTATTATTTAGTTTCTTGGATATTTTCTCTAAAATATTTTTTTCAAAACTCAAATCATTTTTATGCCAATAAAAATTTCCTTTTTAATTTATTATGCTACTTTTTCTCAAGAGTACTAATTATTTTTGGTCTTACAGTTACAGACTAATAGCCAGTTGATTTCATTCTTTCAGAGATGCGATTGTTTTTGGAATAAACACGGGGTTCTGCAAAGCACAGGTGGATAAAGTATGGACCTCATGCTGCTGCTGCTTCTGTCATAGTACTTAATAAAACAGAAATACTAAATGCAGCAATTAGGAAAAACACACCAAATAAAGGATGAACAATTAAAATGATTAGAATTGTATAAAACTTGGTAAGTTATTAAAGTTATATAAAAGTGACTACATTCCTGCTTTGATTCTGAAATTAATTATAGTAATTCACTAGTTATAAAAATGAACTGGATTTTTTCTAGACATGCTCTTTGTTCTTGATCGAAAAGCAATGTAAGATAAACTGTTCTTTTACCACATCCACAATGATTTGAGTACAAGGTCATAAAAGAAGTCCATTAGAAGGTATTATGGAGTGTTACTTTAAGAGGGTCAAATTTCACCCACTTATTCATCTGAATGATGACTATGCCAAATGAAGGGACAATCACACATCCTAGAAAACGATATGCTCACAAATGTTGCCTGAGAAGAAAAGACATATCATAAATTTGCTGAGCATACACTAAAAGTCCAGAAATTTCAACCTATAGTCTGTAAAGCAAAATTCAGAAAAGCTATACATGAAATAATTTTTTATATCATTAATGAAATTCTTGGACTTTTCTTCTTGCCCTCTGCTTGTCTCCATGTACCTCTCCTCTTCTCTCCCTTCCTTCTCTGTTTATCTGTCCTCTTCCTTTCCTCTCCTATTTTCCCTATCCTTTTACTCCTTCGCTTCTCTTCTCCATGATCCTTTACCTCTCTTCCCTGTGGACTTGCTGCTTTTTCCTACAGCTGTCCTTCACACTGAGAATTGTCGTCTCCAAATGGAGGCATATGTGGATGCAAAATTCCACGAGTTTCATTTCAGTTTCCTAAAGATGAGAATCTTGAATATGTACCATGCAGCTGAGATATCTACTAAGCAGACCCAAGTTAGGATTCTAGAGAGTTTCCTGGCTCTTTCCAGATTCTCTTTTCTCATGGACAAAATAAAGGAAAACACTTGATCAGTGTGGAAACTCAACTTTGGGCCTAAGCTGTAGCAGAGTAGAAAGTCACCTATCTGAAGGGGGGTATCAAATCTTATGCTTAGACTCTCTCACCTTGAGAAGATTGGCTAAACAAAGAGAATCCTCAAAGTAATTGATTCTTCAAAATCAAAGTATTGAGAGTCTTGAAAGAAAAAAAAACATTTTATGGAAAGAATAACATTATTGTACCATTGTTCATTCATAACTGACGATAATACAATTTTCTAGATTAGTCTAGGTAGAAGCCTGAAGCAATTTGGCTTGAGGAGTATGGGCAAGGTTGGTTATGAGACTAGGAAGGGCTGGATTAATTCCAGTGTCTGAGAGGATAAATCTGAATGAATTTTCAGGTCAGTGGACTGAGAATGAGGAGGAGGTTGGTAGGGGTCCTGCCTTGTGGTCTAAAGAGAAGAGCCAGACAAAAACAGATGGCCAATTTCAATTTTTTAAAAGGTAAGTCATACATTTTAGGTTATAAGCATGTTTTCTTATGCTGAGGGGAAAGCTAGAATCTGTGTTCTAATCTTTCCTGATGCTTTTATGGGGTTTTACAGGAGTTATTGCACTGTATCTCATTTTCCTCATCTGTGAAACAGATGATTTATATCATCCATTTTGCCAAAAGGTGGCATTTGCTATAACTGTTATTAGAATTAGTGAGTTTTAAAATACAAAGCTATGAATCATTTAGCAAATCTTTTTATTATGATAAAATATGCATAAACTAAAAATTATCATTTTAACCATTTTAAGTGTACAGTTCAGTGTCATTAATTGCATTCATTTGTTGTGCCACTATCTTCTCCACCCCTCTCAAGAACTTTCTCATCTCTCCAGCTGAAACTCTGTACCCATAATACACTAACTCCACATTCCTTCTGCAAATCCTGGTAATCACCATTCTGCTTTCTGACTCTACTGAGTTTGACTACTCCAGATATCTCATATAAGTGAAACCATATTATTGTCCTGTGTCTGATTTGTGTCACTTAGCATCATGTTCACAGTATATCCATGTTGTAGCATAAGTCAGAATCTCATTTCTTTTTTAAGGCTGAATAATATTCCACTGTATGTATATACCACACTTTTTTTTTTTAATCCATTCATCATCCCTCAATGAACATTTGGATTGGTTCTTGTGAATAATGTACATTGCCATGCTAAACATACTCTATTTTTAAAAAAAATTATAAGCCTGATTAATAAAGCATACTGCTTTGTACAGGTTTGGCAGGAATAAATATAAGCACTTTGAATAGATTTAAAGTAATATTGTTAATAAGCACCAGATTTAGTTTGAGAGGTGATTCATAAAATGTGAATTGAATATTTGAACAGCCCAGGTGATATTCATACCCAACACTATTATAATTTAACATCTATGTTCAGTCATGCAAAATCATATTAAAGTATCAAATGCCATAAATTAACATTTCCTTCTTCCTCTTAAGACTCAATTTAAGGATTCTCTGTGACATTCCATGCAGCAAGCTTCTTGCAAGGTCTTTCCTCATAGCCAGGCCGGTGGGGAAAGCTCACATTTGTAGAATACAATATTTAAGGTAAAATTGTCATCAATGAATGTTTGGTTCAGCACTAAAGCTCTTCATTTCCTAATGGATATAAACACATCTCTGAAGATTCAGAGGATTCTCAGTCAAGTTCTGACGTTTCCAGGTTTAGGGAACAGATAGAAGCAGTGAGTGGTGAAGAGAGGGGAAATTCTAAGAAACAGCACATGGATCTGAGGGGGTTTTCTATCTTTTAGTGGAGAGAGGAACAAGAAGGAACGACTTGTAATTGTTTCATTCCTTTGTGGAATAATTTGGTGTCTTTCATGTAGCTTCTGGGATTATTACTGCAACTTGGCAAGCCTGGCAAATAAAATCAAGATGAAACAAAGGGAGAAGACCATGCTTTCCTCCGCGATAATAGAAGAATTTGTGTTAAAAAAGGAATCAAAAATCTGTAGTGTAGTTATTTGCTAAATTCTCCTTATACTCATAATTGGAATGTCCTTTGATCTAACAGTGAAATTTGAATTAGAGGAGAAAGAGAATTATGTTTTTCATTTTTGAATTGGACTCTCCAGATGCCCCTCGACATGCCTTCTTTAATCAGAGCCAGATCTAGGAAAATTCCAGGCTACATAAAATGCAACAGTGAAAATGTGCTCAAATTGTCAAATGTTTTCCACAGATCCATATGTGTCCTACTGAGCTGGACCAAGCCTCAATTTTGGAATTAAAGTCTTAACTTGCTTTTTAGATTTGTGACCATTTGAACCTCACCACCTTATAGCTGATTTAATACTTTAAGAATTTTAGAAAATGGTTCTACACTAGTAAAGGATTCTATACATAGATTAAAATGTTTAGAATGAACAAGGCAATCATTAATTAATATACTAAATTGCTTAAGGCTTTTATTAATCTTTGATTTTCTGATTAATTTCAACTTATTTAGTGTATGACTTTGGACTTAATATTCAATTTCCTTGGTCATCAGTATTTTTGCTTTTTAAATCAAGAAGCTTGCACTAAATTATCTCTAAAATTCTTCTTAACTCTTGCATTTTATAAATGTTTTCTCAGAATTGGTTATTGATGGGAGATGTGTCTTTTACATGATACATGTAAGGATTTTATTAATCTTAGGAGATACTAGGTCATATTAGGTGACTGCATGGTAGGAAAACACATCTATGCTAATTATTTTTGAAATCGTTTAGTTGTTTTAGTGGTAGCTAACCAGTTACACCACATTTTTCCCCAGAATTCACCTAGAATTCTTTTTAAATTTTGAATATTTAAATTTTTATATCTATCCTGTAGATTTAATACATAAGCATATACAAGAGTCTCTCCCCTTTCTGTACAAAAGTTGTCTTTGTGTGTGCATGTGTGTTATGTGTATGCATTTTATCCCATTTTACAAATTTTTGTGGGGAAGTGGAAGTTATATTTAAATATTTTGTACGTTATCTTTGGTATGGCTCTGAATTATATAAGGTTCTTGAGCCCTTTGGAGCAAGTTTTATGTGGGTTTGTATTGCCTCATCTCAACACTCCAGAATTTTTCAAAGCACAACAAAATTTTAAATGTACTTTCAAATATTTGAGGAAAGTATTTTTTAATACAGTATTTCTGCTGTTTTCTAATCAGCAAGGGCACTTTCCTCTGGGTGATAAATATGTTAGTATGCTTTTACAGAGTCAGTAAATCAGGAACAATAATAATAATTTTAAAAAGCCCTGTCCACAAGTAACTTTGGATTGCAATTTATGTAATGACATCATGTCCCTCCTTTAACTATATCAAAGAAGTCTCATTTACCTGCTAGTCTGATAAACAGTCTTTTTTTTCAAGTTGAAAT
This sequence comes from Geosciurus inauris, assembly GCA_004024805.1. Classification (NCBI taxonomy): domain Eukaryota; kingdom Metazoa; phylum Chordata; class Mammalia; order Rodentia; family Sciuridae; genus Geosciurus; species Geosciurus inauris. The sequence continues at coordinate 41,765 of PVHX01013107.1, read as the reverse complement.
TTAATATAGGCACATAATATATGACCTTTGTATTTAAACAACATAATAAAGAGAAGATGAAGAACTGATAGGGCAAATGACAAGATAATATATGCCATAATGGGTAAGACAGAGGGTGGACAGATGACAAAACTACATTTCTTTATCAGGCACAGTCTGAATTTTTCAACGTGTACATTTTCAGGCAATGAAGACATATCAAAACTCTAGTGGCGACAAGAGAGCTTACTGCTCTAGTTTTAGTATCTTCCATCCCATGAATATTTATCACAGCAGCACCACACTGAATACTTCTCCCTACTTATTGCAGTCATTTGCCATATATGCCACCAAAGTTAAGCCTGTACTCTTTTCTGTCATGAGGCATGCTGTTTTGTGACTTAATGAATCTATGTGCCTCAATTAATGCTGCTCTTAATTTTGGCTGAGACAGGAGTGATTTTTCACTTTTCTAAAAAAAAAAAAACAAAGTTGTGACTTTTAATAACTTGATGTAAATATAAAAATCAATTTAACTTTTAGTAGGAATCTCTTCCTAACTCACTATACTTATTTTGTCTAAAGTGTCTATATTCACATACATATCACTATTAAGGTACAATTGTTATTTTTTTAACCTCTGTTTGCCATTTAATACAAATCTGATTCTGGAAATCAGAGTTGACTTAATCAAAAGTCCTAAGGAATTATTATAAGTGAAAGTTATACAAGTTTGATTGCCATGCAGACTTATTTTGAAACTTAAACTCACAAATGTCACCCAGGTTAAGGATAAATAGGTAACAGGTTCTGTGTTTGAGTCATGCATAACAGTATATGCATCAATACATTATGCATCAGTAATATATCAAAGTCAACCTTGTCAATTTTCCTTTTTATTTCAAAAGCAATAATTGATACCATTCTAATTTTTAGTTATTTCTCAATATTCATAATCATATTGTTTGCCAAATTGGTTGTTACATAATTAGCTTACTTTAGCAGTGGAAATAATACGTAATCAACAATTGGGGATGTTACCCAATATGGAAATCTCTTCAGCCTTTAAGAGAAGTAGCTATTTATAGTAATGAATTATAAATATTTCTAAGTGACATGTTGATATTACATTTTTTGGATATGTTTTGAGGAAATATGAGATTTCATTGAAAACAATACTGAATCAGAGTTCTTCCTAATTTTCTTCATACTTCTATCACCTGAGGACCATTTTTATTATTAGATGAGTTATTAAAAATTGCAATGATGACTGAATCATGTTTCTAATTCTCTAGGATGATAATTACCTTTTTCTCAACATGATAATTTATCAAGCAAATATTAACTCATCACCAGAAAGAGTAGATTTTTTAAAAACTCATGGAGAAAACAAATTCTTTAACAAAGGAAGATGTTCTGCGTTAGGTAGAGAGTGAGCCCTCTTAGGGCAGGGAGCATGTCTACCCTATTCACCTCTAGTTTCACCACCTGGCATGGGGGCTGACAGGCATTAGGCAGATAATAAATACTGGTTACATGAAATAAAATCCAATAGGCAATTTTATCACATACTCACCATTGCTACTTTATGCCTCCGTACTTTTGTTCAAAAGTACTCCTCTCGTGAATTTCTTTTCATCATATTACCTGGCTATCACTCATCTTTCAAAAGTTTGAATTGGTATCATATTACCCCTGAAGTTTTCTGGCTCCCTACAACTGAGTAAAGCAATCCCAATGTTTCATACTTTCTCTTCTCTACATTCTGCCTGATTCTGTATGTAAAGAGCAGATTCTTAATCACCTTTGTATATCTATTATATAGATATCTATTATATAGTGCAAATAAAATGCACTCATTTTTAATTTTGGGGGGAGAGGTGCTTTTGTTTAATTACTAATTTGTTTTTAGGTATTATTATTATGGTGATGATGATGATGATGATGAATGTGTGTGTGTGTGTGTGTGTGTGTGTGTGGTAATGGGGATTGAACACAGGGGTGCTCTATCACTGAGCTGCATCACTATCCCCAGCCTTATTTATTTATTTATTCCCACTACATTGCAGAGGCTGACCTCTAACTTGTGATCCTCCTGCTTCACACTTTGAAGTCACTGGGATGACAGGTATGTGCCACCATACCTGGCTGTTTTTAGCTATTTTTTAACCAGTCTAATTTTGATCTTACATTTAAATTTTGTTTTCTGCATTCCAGTGTAAATTCATAGAAAAACAACTCATCTATCTAAAAAATACTTTACCTTTGATTTTGAGATTGTTTCTGGTAAATAATCAAACTGTGTTATTGGCATTCTGTTAAGGTTATTTATATAATTTATATAATTATATATAATATAATATAATTATATAATTTATATAATCATATAAATTATATAATTTATCTTTTGTACCCACACAAATACAATTCTATTAATAAAAATATTAGATATGATAACCTCAGTTATTAGAAAGAGAACTTTTCTGTTTTTTTCCATTCAGGAGTAATCCACAAATCAGACTTACTCATATAATTTCCTGTGAATCCTAAGTAATCAGATTAGAACTGCTTCTGAATAAATGTAAGTGACTACCTAATAGAAGCTTCTAGTCTTAAAATATGATCAACTATCAGTGCTCTGAAAGAGAAAAACCAGAAGAGTCAATGCCACATGCAGCTTATTCTCATCATGTTGCCCAAGTCCTTTCTGTTCTGAACAATATACTATCTTCATCTTTTCACCCTTTATGGATAAGCTATGTAGAACAATTTGCTTGGCTAACTTGTAATTATTTTAGACTAAAGAGTTTCTGCAAAACATGTGTGTATTAATCAGGCTTTATTTTGATTTCCATGAAAATAAAATAAATTATGATCTACAACGAGGAAAAATTAAATCATAGAAGGCCATTTAGACAATTGAATCAGTGACTAGTATCTTTGTTACTTGCTGTTTTATTGATAGCTGAACATGGTCCTTTCACATGATTTTGAATATAACTAATTGTTTTATGTTTTTATTTTTCCCCTCATTGTATTGAGGAAAAAACACATCCTTTAAAATTAAAACCATAGGTATTCCTGAACCATTGCCTTGCACACTTCTAGGGATTGTATCATATATGTTCTGAAATTATTTTTTTAAATTGAATTTTGGTAAACTGAATCTCTATATCAATACATTAGAGTTTCATTTTGAATTTATAGATTAGGAAACTCCCATTTTGAAGGTGCTTTATATCCTCATTTCTTGAAATATGCTCTAAAACCACATGAAAGACAACACACAGAAATTAGGTATTTTAAAGCCAACAGATTGGAGAAGTGATAAATGATGTAGCAGAATTAGGAGACTTCTTTCTGAAGTTACCCACAGCTATGAGTACTGCCAAAGAGCAAGTGACTTATCCAGAATCATTCAAGAAAATTTTCAAAAATTGAAACCACCTGGCACTAGGGAAGTCAAGCACAGAGGGGGGAAAAAAATTCAAATAAGAAATTTATCTAAAAGTCAATCTAAGGCATAATAAGAAATATAGAGTTTCACCCTCCTCAAACCCTCCCCGCATCTCCATCATGTAGTCAGGCAATTAAAATTCCCTGAGCTCTCTGGAAGCAGGTGATTTATTTTCTGGAGAAACAAACCCAGAAAACATCTAGACATGAATGATATGTGGCTTTCCTCTAAGTAGAAAATGCGAACTAGAATTATTCAATAATATTTTAATCTGTGCATAATTATATACCTTCATCTCTTTGTCTTAGGAGGAAAAATGGAAAACATGCGAATTTATTAATATGACTTCAGTGATGCAAATAAAACCATTTAAGAATTTTTTTATTTTAAGCAGACTTTTGTTAAATTTTAAAATACACACAGAAAAGAACAGAAATTAGTGAAAATATTAATGAATTTACACAAAGTGATCCGTGCTGTTTTTGTAATGAGCATCTCCTTGAAAATAAAGAAATAGAACATTATGAGCACACACAATTATTAGTGTAGAGAAATGCAATGGAGTTTGTGTGTGTGTGTTGATTTTGTGTCTTACAAGTTTGTTGAATTTATTAGTTCTAACAATTGTATGTGTGTCTGTGCTTACAATCTTTAGGGTTTTCTACATATAAAACCACATCATTAGTGAACAGGATAAACTCGCTTCCTTCTTTCCAATTTGTATACCTTTCTTTTTCTTTTTCTTGCCTACTTGCTCTGGCTAGGACCTTCAATACTAAGTAGAAGTGATGAGAATATCTTATAAAATATGGCTGTTATTATTCTCAGTTACTTCTATTTCTATTCTAGTATTGAGAAGGTTTTTTTTAGAAATTTCAAGAAGGTTACATCTTGTCAAGTGCTGTTCTGCATCAGCAGAGATGATTACATAGTTTCTGTCCTTTGTTCTGTTACTTTGGTACATTACATTGATTGATTTCCATATGTTGAACCATCTTTGCATTGAAGAAAAAAATCCCACTTGATCATAGAATACTCCCTTTAATATACCATTGAATTTAGTTTCCCAGGATTCAGGATTTTTATAACAAAGTTTATCAGTATTTGTCTGTAGATTCCAGTTTTTTGGAGTCTCTGTATCTTTGTTTATTATCAAGAAAAGACAGGCCTCATAGGATGAGATTGCAAGTATTCCCTCTGCTTCAATTATTTGGAATAGATTGAAGAGGATTGGTATTATTTTTTCTTTAAATGTTTGATAGAATTCTTTAATGAAGGCTTCTGGTCCTTGACTTTTCTCTGTTCAGAGATTTTTGATTATTGATTCACCCTCCATATTAGTTATTGGTCTGTTTGGATTTTCTATTTCTTCACTATTAAATCTCAGTAGGTTATATGTCTCTAGGAATTTTTATATTTCTTCAGGATCACACATCTTGTATAATGGTTCAGAACATTCTCTCATATTCCTTGGTATTCCTGTGGTATCACTTTAAATGCTCCTTTCACTTCTGATTTCAGTTACTTGGACATTCTTTGTTCTTAGTTAATTTTGCTAAGGGATTTTCAATTTTGTTGGTCTTTACAAAAGTCAATTCTCTTTTGTTGATTTTAAAAATATTTTTAATTTTATTTATCTTTACTAATATTTAGTATTTCCCTCTTTTTGCTAGTTTTGGTTTAAGTTTGTAGAGCAGGTCCAGCAATAAGGGACTTCCTCCACTTTTGTTTGGCAATATCATTTTCTCCTTCATTTATACCACACATGATTTTCTTTGTTGACAGTTTTCTTTCAGCCCTCTGAATATATAAACATTGTCCATTTTGGCTTCCAGAATGAATGTTTCTCTTGGTTTCTGGTGAGAAACTGGTGTTAATACTATGGAAGCTGCCTTATATAATTGAGTTATTGTTCTCTTGCTGCTCTGAAGAGTCAGTCTTTTCCTTCTTTTTTAGGCAATTTGATCATAGTATGTCTCAGTCTGCTCTTTTGAAGTTTATCTTACAGTAGCTTCTTTTTTTTTTTTTCAGAAGCTGTACACACTATTCACTGAAAATATTTGTTGAGTCAAATAGAAAAAAAAATTATTACAATCATAATTTTTCTAACTTTGCACAAAATTATAAGCAGATTACATTCTTCATATTAAACATCTTTATATGCACTTTCAATGAACAGTATATATATATATATTTATATATATTTTTTATCAACCATCTTTA
>PVHX01013107.1:0-36006 GCA_004024805.1 Geosciurus inauris | reverse complement strand
TTGATTGTACAAGTCCATTTCTTTCCTTATATTTGGGAAACTCACTTTCTGCCAAACCTGAAGTTTCCACCAAATTTGCTTTTCCTTAGCAAAAAGAAGCAGAACATTTCTTTTTCATTTCCTTTTCTTGTTCCCTTTGGTGATTTGTGTAATGCATATATTTATTTGCTTGATAGTATCCTAAAGTTTCCTTAGCCTGTCTTAACTTTTTAAAATCCTTTTTTCTTTGCGCTCTTCTGACAGAATGATTTCAAAATTACCTTTCTGCAAGCTTGCTGACTCTTTATTCTAAGTAAATCTGCTGTGAGCCTGTCTAGTGAGTTCTTTAGTTCAATTATTGTATTTTCAGCTCTAGAACCTTTCTTCGGTTCTTTTTCATAGTTTGGTGATAAATTCTTATTTTTTATGTATTTTTCCTGGTTTTGTTCAGTTGTCTATTTGTGATCTCTTTAGCCAACTGAACATGTTTATGACAGATATTTAAAATTCTTTGTAAGACAGCTCACAGATCTGTGTCTCTTTACTATCAGTTTCTAGTATTTTATTAAGTTCTTTTGACTTATCCATATTTCCCTGTTTCTTTGTGTGCCTTGTAATCTTTTGCAAGATTTGGGCATTTGAAAGAACAACCACATATCCCTCTTTATGTAGTGGATTTTTGGTGGGAAAGATCTTCACCAATCCACCATGTAGAAATTATAGCATTTCTCAAAACTTTCTTGCTGTACCTGGAATTTTTGTGCAAAATTGCAACTCTAATGTGCTTTCATGCTTAATTGTTTTAAGTAGCAGCCAAACTATGCCACAAATCTCATCAGTGCTTTGAGTCAGGTGAGACAGAAATCAGTGTGGTTGTCAATCTCTAGACAAGCCACAACCTTGGATAAAATCATACATTTATGGAAGAGCCAGAGTATCTTGACCAATGTTTGAAGTTCAAAGAAATAGAATCAATCACTGTGTATATTTTTATGCCTAGCTTCTTTTGTACGGTATTATGTTTTGAGATTTTTTCCATATTATTGAGTGTAGCTGTACATTTCATAGCTCAAAAATATTCAATTGTACAAATATATGGTAATTTATCTGTCAATATAGATTATGTATATTTGGATATTATACTTGTTTTGTTTCTTTGAATACTATTGAAAATTTTTTGTATAAATATGTGGTAATTTATCTGTCAATATAGATTATGTATATTTGGATATTATACTTGTTTCTTTGAATACTATTGAAAATTTTATTGGGTTGGTATATGTACATACATATTTGCCATATGCCTAGGTATGGATTTCCTGAGTTTTAGGATATGTTAAATTTAGAATTAGTACTAGTGCTAAACAAAACATTTGGAAACAAAAAGTTTCCTAAATTTAAATTCCTAGTAGCAACATATGATTATTCTGGTTGCTCCACATTTTTAACAGTCCTTATATTTTTCAAATAGATGTTCCACTGGATGTAAATGATCATCTTTGTGTGTGTGTGTGTTGGTCTCCTTGTTAGCTGTATTGAAAGATAATTCACATACAACAGTATGCCTCTATTAGGGTGTAAATTTCTGTGAGGTTGACATTCATAAATATACTAATAAATGACATGATATGATATATATTATAAAAGCATGACCACATTCTAGATTCAGTATGTTTCTGTGAGCCCCAAAGGATGACTGCCCCAGAAATCCCTTCCTTTGGTTTTTAGTTTTATTGCAATGACTTTGTTTTTGTGATCTTGGTAATATTTGGCCTCAGGGAATGAGTTGAAAGTATTTCCTCTTCTATTCTATTTTTTTTTCCTGATCACATGTCCTATTTCTTCTTGTATCTGTTATGGTAATTTTTATGTTCATAGGAATATGTCAATTTCATCTGATAGTAAATTTATTAGCATAAAATTATTCATGGTATTCAATTAAACATTTTATTTCTGAAATTTCATTAATGATATTCTCTTTTTCATCCCTGAGTTTAGTGATATGACTCTTTGAATTTTCTTTATTTTGGTTTTTTGTCTTGTTTTGTTGATAGTTAAAGATTTGTCAGTTTCATTGACATTTTCAAAGAACAACCCTTGGTTTTCTTCTTTTTCCCCATTGAGTTTCATTTTCTATTTAATTTTCTTCTACTCTAGTGTTTATTATTTTCTTTCTTCTGATTTCTTAGTGTTATGATTTGGATATGAGGTGTCCCCCAAAGTTATGTGTGAGCAATGCAAGAATGTTCAGAGATGGAATAGTTTGATTGTGAGAGTTATAACCTAATCAATGAATTGAAGCACTGATAAGGACTAGCTGGGTAGTAACTATAGATAGGTAGGGTGTGGCTGGAGGAGGTAGACTACTGGGGATTTGGCTTTGGGGTTTATTTTTTGTCCCTGGTGAGCAGAGCTCTCTCTCTGATTCCTGGATGCCATGTCTTTAGCTGCTTTCCTCCGCCATGCCCTTCCACCATGTTGTGCCACCTCACCTTAGGCCATACTTAGAAGTTGGCCAACCATGGACTGAACATCTGAAATCATGAGCCAAAATAAACTTTTCCTCCTCCTCATTGTTCTTGTTGGGTCTTTTGATCATGACAATTCAAAGCTGACTAAAACACTTATTATAAATTTGCTCTTCTTTTTTCTAATTTACTAAGATATAACTTTAAGTTGTTGATTTGAGATTTTCTTTTTTGGTTTTGCACTTATAAATTTAGGTTTAGGCATTGCTTAAATTTTGTCATATTAAGGTTTTGCTTTTGTTTATATCAACAACTTTTCAAATTTGTTTTTTAGGAGCATGTTTACTTTTTATATGATTCCAAAATTTCCTGTTATTGATTTCTAATTTTGTTGGACTGAGAGAACATACTTTATATGATTCTAACCTTGTTAAATTTACTTAGGCCTGTTTTAGGGCCTAACATGTAGTCTATTCAGGATAGCGTTCCATGTTATCTTGAAAAGCATGTGTATTCAATTGTTTTGGGGTGTGGTGTTCCATAGACATCTGTTAGGGCTAGGTGGTTTATAATGTTCAATCTCCTATTTCCTTGCTGATATTCTTTATAATTCTTTTACCCGTTATTGGAAGTAGATGTATGAGAGTTACAGCTATTGTTATTAAATTGTGTATTTCTTCCTTCAATTTTGTCATTTTTTCCTTCATGTATTTTGAGTGTCTCATGTCAAGTTCACATATTTTTATAATTATAATAATTTCTGATGTATTGACACTTATGACATTTTGTTCTTTGTCTCTTATAATAGAATGTAGCTACTTCAGATCTCTCCAGGATATCTGCATACCATGCATTTTTATATACTTTCAATTTCAACCTGCATCTTTGAATCTAGTCTACTTCTGCACACCATATAGTTGAATCATTGAATTTATATCCATTCTACCAATCTCTGCCTATCAATTGGAATATTTATGACATTTGTATTTAATGAGATTAGTTCTATCTAAATTAGATAGAACTTATGTCTGCCGCTATCCCATCAGTTTTCTCTTTGTGTTAGTCTCCCCATCTTCCTGTGTTCTTCTATTAACCTCCTATTGAGATAAGCACATATTTTCTAGTATTCAATTTTAATTACCTGGTTGTTTTGCTTACTATGTCTTTTTCAGTTATTTCTTTAGTGATTGTATTGAGGACTAATATTTATATCATAATTTTGAAACAACTTTTTCTTAATACTGGCTTTATTTTCAATAGTATACAAATATTTTAATTCAACATAACCTCTGCCCTTTCTCTCTTCTTTGCACTTACTGTTATAAAGTTACAGTAAGTGCAAATAGTATACTATAAACCCATCAGCACATTTTTATCATTATTTCTTTGAGCAGTTGTTTTCTAAGTCACATAAGAGAAGAAAAGAGTTAACCCAAATAGATTTATACTGGTTTTTAAATTTGCCTACAATTCATCTTTACTTGAGTTCATGTTTTCTTTGTGTGAATTTGAATTATCGTCTATTGTGCTTTGTTTTCAGTCTGAATGACTCTAGTACTTATTCTAGAACAGATCTATTAGCAACAATTTTTCCTCATTTTTTATTTCTTTAGAAATGTCTTTTTTTAATTCATTAGTTTTCTAGATAAAGAATTCTTGGTTGTTGAGCTCACCACTCCCCTCAGCACTTAGAATATCATTCTAGTGCCTTCAGCTCATGGTTTTGCATGAGAAGTCAGCTGTTAATTTTTATTGAGGATCCTATATAAAGTGATCATTCACCCTCTTCTTGCTATTTTTGTTTCTCTTTATAGTATGTTTTGAGAATTTAACTGTATCTATGTGTGGATTACTTTGAGTTCATATGAGTTGGAGTTTACTGATTCTCTTGATGGTAGAGATTAATTCTTTTCTTTACATTTGGAAAGTTTGCAAATTTTTTAAAAATATTTTTTTCTGAGTCTTTCTCTTTGCTCTTCTCTAGAACACCTACCATAAGTATTTGGATATATTGGGTGGTGTTCCATGGTTTTCCTAGGCTCTGGTCATTTTTTTTAATTCTTTTTGCTGCTTGGTCTGTAGGTTACATAATTTCAGTTGATTTGTCTCTAAATTGGTTAATTACTCTAACAGTTTGAATTTAGTATTAAGCCTCTTAATAAACATTACAGTTCAGTTATTATACTTTCCAACTTCTGAATTTTTATTTGTTTCTATATGCATATTTAATTTTTAAAATATATTAAGGGATATTTATGTTGCCTACTTTTTCTTGCATGAGCTTTGGTAGAATAAAAGTTGTTTACAATAACCTCATTTAAAATTATTTCTCTAGTACCTTTAGTGATTTTTCTTGTTTGTTTTCATTTTCAATAGTAAAAATTTGTATTTTTCTTTTACTGTCTAGTTAATAATTCAACAATTTTGTTAATCCTTTTTATAACTAGCTGTTGACTTTGCTTGCTTTTTCTATTGCTTATCAGTTTTCTCTCTTATTGATTTGCTCTTTTTTCTTTATTATTTCCTTATACTTGCTTTTGGACTACTTTGCTATTTTATTTTTAGATTCTTGAGGTGATACTTTATAATTTGAAGCTCTAAACTTCTTCTCAGCCCAGATTTACTTTCTATAAACTTTGATATGTTGTAGCATTTTATTTATTTATTTATTTATTTATTTATTTATTTATGTATCTATTTGACTTGAACCCAGAGGTGCTTAACTTCTGAACAACATCCCAAGTCCTTTCTTTTATGTATGTATGTATGTATGTATGTATGTATGTATGTATGTATTTATTTATTTATTTATTTTGGTACCAGGGATTGAACTCAGGGTCACTCAACCACTGAGCCACATCCCCAGCCCTATTTTTTGTGTTTTATGTAGAGACAGAGTCTCACTGAGTTACTTAGCACCTCACCGTTGCTGAGGCTGGCTTTGAACTCGTGATCCTCCTGTCTCAGCCTCCCAAAGTGCTGGGATTACAAGCGTGAGCCACCACGCCCGGCTTCTTTTATTTTTAATTTTGAGACAGGGTCACACTAAGTTGCTTAGGGCAACTGGCCTCAAATGACTCTGGCCTCAAATGTGCACTCCTCCTGACTCAGCCTCCCAAGTTGCTGTGATTACAGGTTTGCAGCTACCACACTTGCCTTAGACATTTAATTTTAAACATATTCTAATTTCTTTTGTGATATTTTCATTTTATTTTTGGAATATTTATGAATGTGTGCTTAATGTTCAAATAACACTGTTTTCTTAACTATCTTATTATTTTTACTGATTTATTATTAAATTATTTCTTGTTCAGAGAATATGTCCTATGATTACAATCCATTTAAATTAGCTGAGATATTACCTGCCAAAAATACATATCTCATTTAAAATGCATGTGCACTTGAATAGAATGCATGTTCTGGGGTTGTTGAGTATAGTGTTTTATATTACTTAGAAAAAGATAGCTAATAAAGTCATCAAATCATCTATGTGTTTACTTTTTTGTTTGTCTAATTTTTACAAATTGCTAAGGGAAGTAGTTAACATTTTTTATTATAAGTGTGTAATTGTCTATTTCTGCTTTTTTGCCAATTTTTCCTTAATATATTTTGTTACTTTGTTATACGTATATAGATATTTATGATTGTATGTCATAATAATATTTAAGATATAAGAGCACCATGGCACACACCTGTAATCCCAGCAGCTTGGGAGGCTGAGGCAGGAGGATTGTGATTTCAAAGCCAGTCTCAGCAACTTACTGAGGCCCTAAGCAACTTAATGAGATTCTGTCTCTGATAAAATATAAAAAAGGGCTGGGGGTGTGGCTCAGTGGTTAAGCTCCCCTGGGTTCAATCCCCAGTACCAAAAACAGAGGAGTCAATTCATGATTGCAATCTTAATGAGTTGACTTTTTATTGTAAAGTATGTATATTTATCATGGAATTATTTTCCCTAGAGTCATTTTTGTATGATATTAATGTTTGCCACGTATTGCATTTTTTCATCCATCTGCACTCAATATATCTGCATCTTAATTTTAAAGCTGATTATCTGGTTTTGCTATTTTATCCAATCTAACATTCTGTGTCTTTTTTTAAAATATATTTTTTTTAGTTGTAGATGTACACAATACCTTTATTTTATTTATTTTATGTGGTGCTGAGGATCGAACCCAGGGCCTCACATGTGCCAGGCGAACACTCTGCCACTGAGCCACAACCGCAGCCCTATTCTGTGTCTTTTAACTAAAATATTTAATCCTTTAGAACTTAATGTGATTATTGAGTATATTTGAGTGAGTGTAGAATTCTGTTACCATTTATCTGCATCTTTCTTTTGGATTTTTGTTTTCTTATCCTTTCCTTGCCTTATCTTGGATTATTTTAATATTTTTCAGAATTCCATTTAATTTTTTATCTTTTCAGCTATTTCTCTTTGCATTAGCTTTTTACTGAATGCTCCAGGGGTTTCATTATAAATGCTTAAGCTCCTTAGATTTAATTTTGTACTAATTCACATAACATATGAACATTTCAACTCTATAGGTGCTTCAAACCCACACACACTGGACCATCCTTCATATTTGCATCCAAATATTCTGATGCTCTTAATTGATTCTTCAAGATTCAAATAACCATCTGATATTATTTTTAACAACTGTAAGATATTTGTACGTTGTTTCTGATATCCATTGTTCATTGATGAGAAGCTTAGGTTGATTTAAATCAGTCACTTATGTATAATGAAATGCTGTCTGCTTTCAATATTTTCTTTTGCCTTTAGTTTTCACCACTTGAGCTATTTTAAAAACCCATGGCCTTGTGCACACTAAACATTGCTCTACTACTGAGCTATGCTTCTAGTACCTTAAAACTAATCCTGATTGACATTATCTGAGCTTCTTGAATCTGTCATTTAATTCTTCCAGTAAATTTGAAACTACTGCTAATATGCTCTCAATTTTTTTTTTTTCTGGTTCATTTCCCCATACCTCTCCTGGTATTCCAGTATCCGTTTTATCTTTGAAAATGTCCACGAGGCCTTGAGTTCTCTCCATTAAAGAGTTTCAATCTTTTCCTCCTTTTTTTTTCCAACAAAAATCTAACTTAGTTGATTTTACATAAGTTTATTCACTAAGAATTTTTAAAAAGGCTTTTCTTAATTTTAATGATTGGTTAGTCATCATTTCCAAGGAGGAGCATGTGAACTGTGGAGGATCTGTGCTCAGATCTTCAGTCTACCGCAGCTCTAGTGCTTTAGGGCTTTTCTTCTTAAGTCTTACAAAGTTTGAAAAAGGAAAGAGAAAAGCTGCTTTTTGTGCTTTCTTAGACTGGGAAGCCTGATGGAAATGAATATCCAGGATGTGGAGGGATGAAGCGGTGTGCCATTAGTATGTAAAGCCCCGCTCCAGATGAACGGTTGGTGTGAGATGCCAGTGAGGAGAGCCCTCTGTTTGGACCTGGCATGGCATCTTTCCTGTGCAGAAGAAACCTTTCATCCAGATACTCTGAGTCTGATCTCACTTCATTCTACTGGCGAGATGCACTATGGCTTGTACTGTGCAGCCTCCCTTTTTTTCTGTGGCTCTTTGACACCCCCACCTCCCCGCCAGCCTGGTGTGGCTGATCAAGCTGTTCAAACAACTGGAAGACATCAGAAGTTAAACACTCATTATTTTAATTTGATGCTAATCATGTGTTAATGAGACTAATCCTTGCAATGATTCAGGTAATTTGCTTAATGGCTGCCCAGAGTACAGATTACAGCAATCAGTCACGTCTGATAAGATGTCTGTTGTGGAGAAGGCTGTCAGGTGAATGAGGTGGGAAAAGACTCAGGAGTCAGGGTCTGATGTTAGGCATGCTCTGTGTTGCAGGGTGTGGGTTGAGGGAAATCGTGTGCTCAGAAATCCAAATTTTTAACCAGAAACAAGCATTCTAGTTCTCTGTTTAGAAAGAAGTTGGTGTTGATAGCCTTTCTCATTTACAGTTGCACACACATATACTGAAATAAGCATAACAGTTTGCGAAGAATTGAATATACAATTCATTTTTCCATAAAGAAGTGATTAACTCAGTACAACGTCAGTGATAGGCATACTCCGGCCACTGTTAAAATTGACTTTAAATCTCTTCTCCTAACATAAAGTCAAAGAATGAAAATGAAACTACTCAGAGCAAAGGAATGAATTTTTCTTTTCATCCATAGGAAACACAGGCTAAAGCACTGTCATGTTTTTATTATATCAAAGTATCCAGTTCACAGACCATGTAGATTCCATTTCCTTTATGCTTAGATGAATCTATGAGCCTTAAACCTTAAACCATCTTGCCCCCTACAACATTGCTGTGTAGAATCATGATGAATCTTCTTATATCTTAAAATACTGGATTTGAGTAACTTATTAAATGTATAGATATAAAAAAAACCAAAGCATTTAAAGAGTAGCCTATTCAAAAATTTTGCCTATTATTTGCTTTGGCTTAATATCTCCATACTGATAGAAAATTTAAAATACCCTAGATATATGACTTGTTTATAGAGATTTGTATTGCTTAATCCTCTCTAAATACTTTGGTGAATAGAGAAGAGTGAAAGCAAATAGATTTAGGCATGAGGGAAAGTTTGTAATTTATGTTTGACTTAGTCATTTTTGCACACTCATGATGCCTTCTTATGTCTTCAGTCTGCCATAATTTGTTTCAATTTTACAAACATTTCTCCACTATCTATCATCTTTCCAGAGCTGTTTGTTTACAGTGACATTAGGGGAAGGCATTATTCTCAAAGACAAAGATCATGCCCATCTTATGGCAGTGAAAGTGGGAAGCAACAGGGAAGAGAAAAAATAGAGAACAGATATTTAAGGCTTGGAATCAACTTCTGTAAGTAGGAATGTGAATTAATAATGAGGACGTAGAGGAGATGGTGTTGCATGAGTAGAATCTGAAATGATATCAACAGGAAGATTATACACTTGGAGTGGGAAGAGACCAGACCTTCTGGGAGATACATAGATACAACTATATGTAAGTATTCTTCCCACAGACCCAGGCCAATAGTTCTTCTTTTCCCCTAGTTAAGAAGTCATTTTATCATCATGAAAGACTGTCATGAGTACCTGTTTCATGCCACATAAGTGCAAACATAAAGATGCATTTGTATCAGTGGCAGTGCTCTTGATAAAAAGTTATTTTTTCTTTTTTAAAATAAAGATGCTCCTTTATAAGCATCCAACATTTAAGAGAGCCATCTATGGTGTACTCTTAACAGGTGTTCACTCTGCAGAATTTGAGAGCCAAAGGTTATAAATCAAGCAGATCATTTTTGTTGTAGTAGTCGTTGCTGTTATTAGTTATTGATCTTGGTTCCATTTGTTCTAAGGAATGGAGAATGCCAGTATGGCTGGTTAAAGATAAGACAATGTGTGCAAAAGCAGGAAGCAAACCCCTTGTGATGCTGGAATTGTGCTTTGTGGTTCCCACAGGGCACGATGACTCTTCCACTAAGCTGAGACAATATATAAATCGTACTGAGGATATGGACTGAAAAAGTACTGAACTTTTATATTAATGTAAAGAAAACAGTGTTCAGGAGGATAGGTGAGAGAAGTAATTATTCATTTACTTGAAAAATTCTTACATGCTAGTGATGTGTCTTAGTCTATGTAGACTGCTATAACAAAATAGCATAAACTGAGTGGCTTATACATAACAGACATTTGTTTTTCACAGTTCTGGAGACTGGGAAGTCCAAGATCAGGGTGCTAGCATAGTCAGGTTCTGGTGAAGGTCCTCTTTCAGGCTGCAGACTGCCAACTTCTTCCTGTGTGCTGACATGGTGGAGGGGCAAATAAGCTCCCTTAAGACTCTTCCATAAGGCTAATGCTTTCACTCATGAGGGTCCTGCCTTTATGACATCATCACTTCTCAAAAATCCTACCTTTTAACACTGTTACAGAGGAGGTTATGTTTCAACATATGAATTTGAGGGTGGAAATGAACACTCATACATAATTGGTGGGACTGCAAATAAGTACAACTACTTTGAAAAACAGTATGGAGATTCCTTAAAAGACTAGGAACGAAGCAACCAGATAGCCCAGCTATGCCACTCCTTGGTATTTATCCAAAAGAACTAAAATCAGCATACTATAGTGATAGAACCACATTAATGTTTATAGCAGCACCATCCACAATAGCCAAGTTATAGAACCAGCCCAGGTGCCTGGCAATAGATGAATGGATCAAGAAAATGTCACACACACACACACACACACACATACACACACACACAAAATGGAGTTTTACTCAGCCATAAAATGAAATCATGTCATTTGCTGGTAAGTAAATGGAACTGAAGAACATCATGCTGAATGAAATAAACCAGACTCAGAACGTCAAGGGTCACAGCTATCTCAGTCCTCGGTCTATACCCAAAGGACTTAAAAACAGCATACTACAGTGACGCAGCCACTTCAATGTTTATAGCAGCTCAATTCACAATAGCTAAACTGTGGAACCTACCTAGATGCCCTTCGATAGATGACTGGATAAAGAAACTGTGCTATATATACACTATGGAATATCACTCAGCATTAAATGAAAATAAAGTTATGGCATTTTCAGGTAAACGGATGGAGTTAGAGAATATCATGCTAAGCAAAGTAAACCAATCCCCAAAAACCAAAGGCTGAATGTTCTCTCTGATAAGTGGATGCTGATTGATAATGAAGGAGGGAGCATGGGAAGAATGGAGGAATTTTGGTTAAAGGGGAGGGAGGGGAGGAAAGGGGATATGGGGGCAGGAAAGATGATGGAATGAGATGGACATCGTAAAAAAAAGACACCTCATCATGTGCATATGCCCCTGCTTAAATGATGCAGGCATACTTACTACCAGCATGTTGGCACCAGCATATATACTTTGGGCACATATGTGTTTCCTTACCTCTAGTATGTTCTTTTAATTTCTTTGGAAATAAGAAATCACTCTTTATATAAAGAAAAGAAAGTCAAGGGCCAAATGCTTTCTTTCATATGAGGAATCTAAAGAGAAATAAAGGGGGAAAGGAGAGACCCCATGGAAATAGAAAGGAAATCAGTGGGGTAGAAAAAGGGAATTGAGGGAGAGGGAGGAAGGATGGGAAAAAGAGGAACTGTGGAATGAAACTGACAAAATTATGCCATGTACATATTTGAATATACCACAGTGAATTTCACCTTTATATATATATATATATATATATATATATATATATATATATATATATATATATAAATCACCAATTAAAAGCGCACGCACACACACACACACACAAAGAATAAAGACCAGTAAACTAGAGGAAGGAAAACAAAGAGAGGGGGAAAAGGGAAGGGAAGGAGAAAGTACTGGGGACTAAATGGAACAAATCACATCCCACGCTTTTATAATTTTTTCAAAATGAACCCTATTATTATATATTACTATTATGTACTTAATAATTTTTTAAAAGTCTTATCGTAGAATTAATAAATGAGTCCAGTGAGATTGTAGAGATTAAACTAATAAAAAGGAAATTGAATTTCTGTTTTCAATAAACACAAACACATCAAAATTTAAAATAAACTTTCATTTATAATTGCTTAGAAAGTGAAATAGTCGTATATTATCATTTGGATCTGAAAAGTCCCCCCAGAGCTTATGTGCTGAAGGCTTGGTCCTCAAGGCAGCCATGTTCAGAGGTGGGCGATTTGGAAGGCAATTGGATTGTGAGGGTTCTGGCCTCGTCTTTGGATTAATCCACTTGTGGGTTAATAATGGGCTGTTGGTACGTGGAGGAAACTCTAGGGGGCAGAGTCTTGGAGGTCTTGGAGGGGGCAGAGTGTTGGAGGAAGTAGGTCTTGGAGGCATGCCCATGGAGGTTGCATTTGGCCCCCAGCTCCTTCTCCTGCTCTCTCTTTGCTTTCATGCTGCCAAGAGGCAAGCATCCTGCTCTACCCTGTGCTTTCCATGGTGGTGTTCGGCTTCACCACAGGCCCAGAAACAATGCAGCCAAGTGACCCCATGCTGAAACCTCTGAAACTATGAACCAAAGTAAATCTTTCCTCTTTCTCTGTTGTTATTGCAGGCATTTTGTCCGAGTGACACAAAACTGTGTAAATCTAATAAAATCTGCAAAAGGGCTTCTGTGCTGAATCTTTCACAAGGCTGATGAACAAAATCACAGAATATTTCAATAAATGGATTAATAAATAAATGTTTATGAATCAGAAGACTCAGCATAGGTTTTTGACCAAAACACAAAAGAAATGCAATGGAAAAAAGCTAGAGTCTTAAGAAATAGTTTTGGAACAATTGAAAATTCTTTGGCAGAAAAAAAATTAACTTTAAACCTTATAGTTAAATTGACGATTTAATTCAAAATAGATCATAAATTTAAATGTGAAATGTAAAACTATAAAAATTAGAAAAACAATAGAATTTTGGGGGGATCTGGAGCTGTGTACAAAGTTCTTAGATTTGACTAAAATCAAGATTCTTAAAAGGAAACAGATAAGTTGAACTTCCTCAAAATTATGACACTTTGCTCTGTGAAAGAATTAAGAAGATGAAAATACAAGCTAAAGACTAGGAGAAATATTTTCAAACCAAAAATCTCACAAAGAACTAGTGTATATACTATACCTAGGTTAGGTAAAGAACTTTCAAAACTCAAAAGTAAATGAATAATCCATTCAGAAAATGAGCAAAAGAATGGACTGGCATTTCCTCCAAAGCAATATGTAGGTTTTTGTTTGTTTGTTTTTTTGTTTTTTACAAACTAAACATGTAATTACCTTAAAAGCCAGAAACTGAGCTGGACATGGTGACATACACATATAATCCCAATAATTCCAACAACTCGAGTGGCTAAGGCAGGAGAATCACAAATCAGAGGCCAGCCTTAGCCACTTGTCCTAAGCAACTTAGCAAGATTTTGTCTCAAAATTAACAATTAAAAAAGGACTGAGGATATAGCCCACTGGGTTCAACCCTCAGTAAAGAAGAGGGAAAAGGAGAAGGAGAAGGAGGAGAAGGAGAAAAAGAAAAAGGAGGAAGAGAGGCGAGGCAGGGGGTGACCAAGGGGAAAGGAGAAGAAGCCACAAGCAATTATGCTAGTAGGCATTTATTGCATTATTGCATAAAAAGGTAAACTTAGATTCACATAAAAATCTGTTCACAATAACTGATCTTCATATTAACTATTCATAAGAGCAAAAAATGGAATAACCTAGATGTTCTTAAAACACTGGTTAAATGAATATGGTAATCTGCACCATAGTATACTACACAGCAAAGAAAAAGAACATACTGTTGATACATGGATAACAACACGGATAAAATTCCAGGGAATTATGCATAGTGGAAAAAGAAGCTAGTCCAAAAAGGTTACATACTTTATGATCCTATTTATATAGTATTCTTGAAATGATAAAATTATAAAAACGGAAAATAGATTAGTGGTTAACAGGAATTACAAAGGTGGTGAAGTGGAAGAGAAATGAGTGTGGTATGAAAGAGTAGCATGAATAACCCTTGTGTGATGATGCAGTTTCATATCTTTTTTTTTTTTTTTGGTACCAGGAATTGAACTCAGGGGTGCTCAAACTCTGAGGCACATCCCCAGCCCTATTTTGTGTTTTATTTAGAGACAGGGTCTTACTGAGTTGCTTAGCGCCTCGCAGTTGTTGAGGCTGGCTTTGAACTCGCGATTCTCCCCTCTCAGTCTCCCAAAGTGCTAGGATTACAGGCTTGCGCCACCACGCTCAGTCAAGTTTCATATCTTGACCATATTCAATGTCAGTATCCTGGCTGTGGTATTGCACAATAGTTTTGCAAAATATAACCTTTGGAAAAATTTGGGAGTTTATAGGATTTATCCAAATCAATTTTACTGTAAAAATTTATAATTATCTCAAAATAGTTGGAAAAAAAGGCTAACCTCTAAAAGATCTCAGCTTCACTTTTAAATCCCCAAACACAAGCATTTTTTTGGTAAATTTACAAATTTGATAAATGGAAGTAAAGTGTTAAATACTCAACAAACAATTCCAGAAAAACACATGTGTTTTAGACTGATAATTAGCCATTTATTTGCTCTTCTATCTGCATTTTCTAATATTTCAAAATAATACTTGAAATATAAAAAGTGTTCCTACTTTGGAAAGATTCAATACATTTTGTGATTTATGTTATTTTTCTATATTGCAAGCTGGATGAAATTCTATCTTCCCTGAATGTATTATGCATGTTAAATTAACATTTTTTTTCTAAAAACAAACAAACAATTCAAATTCTCTAATTCAAAGCCTCTTTTATCTGCTGGTTACAAGACATTAGATATTCTATGTTCTGATAAAAATAAGGAAGAAATCAAACTTTTCTAAAGTGTGGCAATTTAGTTTCATTAGGGTATTATTAAATGTTTGGGGAGCTTTCCCTCACATGTTTCACAAAACACAGAAAAATTTACTCTCTAATTTTTTTGCCCTTTTATGTCAACTACTGTTTCTTTCTTAGGCTTTTACACTTCTTACTTTTTGTTCACTTTTCTGCCTTTCTGTTCTCTTTCTCAAAATTGTAGCAGAGCAAAAGTCTTGTTGGAGCCTACAAAACCAACTCAAAATGTCCTTAGAATATGAAAAAATCATAGATACATCAGCAATGTTTGTTTCCCAAGTAACTGCAACAGAAGCTTTTGCAGGGTATGTCTGAGAGTGATATGTTTTCTCCATACAGTTTTTGTCAGAGGGTAAAGAAGCAGAATGAGTATCAGAGGACATCTGAGGACAAATACATTTACATAACCCCAAAACACATTTCCATCTTTATTTTAAGACTGATGCTTTGAAAAATATCACTTCTGTTTTGAATATATTTCTTAGTGCCAATTTTGCTTATTCATGTGTATTTAAACTTTGGGTGTGGGTTATGCAATGTGTATTGAAATTCAAGCTAGCATATTTCCCGGAAAAGAAGTGGTAACTCCTTTCCAAAGAAGAGAAAAGGGAGTTTTTTTTTTTTTTTTTTTTTTGCTTAAGGTCTATGGCACTAGATAGACAATTATATTAGTATCAAACTGCTATAGCTCTAAAAGGTCTGCAATCCCCACCTTCCTTTTAGGAGAGACATTGTCAGCTTAAAATTAATTACTAAAATGTGAAACAAATCAAAAGACAAAACAAATCAGGCTGTTAAGACAAACACTAAAAATCAAATTATGCTCTCAAAATAGGCAATTTACAGCTTGGAAGGGTAATCGGCAAACCTGAAATGCATACAAATAGTTGAAATTACTGACTGAAGCAGTATATTACCTATTGGAGGGTATAATTTGACAATGGCTCTTGAAAAAGGGTAGAGATTCTATCATGTTTCATGATTTAACAGCAAAATATGGTATAGCACTCTGTCTAAGAGACTGAAGGAGGATTAAATTGAAGAAAGAACCTTAGTGGAAAGAGAAACGAGTGTTGAAGCTATATGTCAGAAAGAAGCATAGATTGGTTTTAAAGTTTTACAGTCCTATGTTAAATGAACACTCTCTTCAGAGGTGACTACTGACCACAGTGTTTCAGTAAATCATTTGAATGGGTTTAACTTACTGATTTTGGAAAGGAGGATATGATGCATCTGACGTGACAGCTGAGCCATCAAATGTGGTGTTTAGAATCATCTCAGAGATAAAGTTCTCTGAACATTTACACATTTACTCACTAAATCCTATTTCACATTGTAAAACAAAGAAGTCATTATCTGCACATTTAGAAATCTTTATATCACCATACATTCCTTCGTACATTGGAAAAAACACAATCATTTACTTGAAATAGAAATACTTACCATTTTGACAGCAGTAACCTGGGACAGGAGGTAGCAGCCAAAGATGACAAAGAGAAGAATGCTAAAGGACAGGAGAGAGGCCAATTCCACCTATCTGTGCTGGATGTTGTTCTTCCCTGGGACCATTCATCTAATCCCATCAGTTTCAGTCCACTTCTATCTTCTATCTGTGATGTTCTTGTTACAGGGCTGGGGCCTTCCAAGAAATTAGGGCAGCACGAAAACCCCCTCTTCAAACTCTGCTTCTTGAGATCAAATCAGAAAAATTTCAGACATGTCACTCAGAGTAACAGGAATGAGTTTTATTGAAGGGATAGGAAAAGCGGACACTCTTAAGGGAGACAGTGGGTACTCTTAGAGAAGAGAGGAACAATGTGCCTCTCCTGTACTCTAGTTTTATTGGGGATCCCAGAGAAGTTTCCAGAGAGTCCAGCCCAGGTTCACCTCTTGACTTTTGACTAACAGCAAGATGACATCAGACTTTTAGGTACCCACTACCATGGAAACTCTAGATCACCTTGGCCCATGCTGACCTGTTCTAATTGTATTCTTAACCATACATTCCTACAGATTTGATGGTTAGGAGGAACTATCCTTATCTCGAGATTCAGGATCTGGTCACAAAATTCTCCCCCTTCAGGGTAACTTGGGTTCCTCTTATCAACATTATTTTGGGCTTGCATTTCTCCTGCAGTTATCATAGTGGACCCATTTTATAGAATTATTTTCTTAACTTCATGTTCCACATTTGCATTTGTCTGTTCCCTAACATTCTTTTATCTGCATGGTTTGGTGTTTTCCACTCAGGAAGTGCATCTTCTTGCCTGCAGACAGATTCAGTCACAGCCACATATTCTCAGGTTGGGTAATCAATATTCTTATAACTAAGGCTACTAATTTTCATGTATGTTTCATATAACCTAGACCAGAGTAGGGTTCTCTTTTTCTATTTTTAACAGTTTTATTGAGGTAAATAAATTGTTCAAATATAAAATGCATAATTAAAAGGGTTTGACAAACATTTGCACCTGTGAAGCAATCACTGCATTCAAGATAAGAAATATATGCATTACCCTCTAACTTTACCTACTGTCCTTTGCAAATCTTCCCCTTTTTCCTCCTGCTTGCTCTCCTTCACCAGAAAGCCACTAATGTAAGATTTACCACTACACAGAAACTGCCTTTTCCAGACTTGTATATAAATGGAAACATACAGAGGACACTCGACTCTCGTCTGAATTCTTTCAGTTAGCATAATTATTTTGAGATTTATTCATGTTGTGTGGAATAATCATTTACTCCATATTACAGAGTAATATTGAAGCCAGAATTAGACAGGCAGTCAGTGTAAAGAAGTAAATTGAGTCAGGTCAGATCAGGGAGGCCAACTGAGGTCTGGGAAGTTGGAGAAGTATTGAAATGCTAATGCCTCCAGAGCCCTTCCTCCACCCTTATCGCCCTGCTCCAAAAGGTAACCTATCCCAAGGAGTTGTTAATTACACCTGGGCCCTTCCCCCTATCTGTGTGCTTTTTTACCTTTTTGGCCATCCCACTAAACATCCTGGGCCTAATCACATACACAGGAAGGGGAGAGATAAAGGGAAGAGAGCAGGAGAACAAAGGAAGCCTAGGACATATAAAAAGGCAAAACACGTGTGCTTCTTGGGATACCAGGATACCAGCTATGGCCCCTTCTCCCTCCTGGCAGAAGTCTATGTTACCTCTTTTAAATAAACCCTGCTTAAATGCTTGCCTTGGTGTGCTTCTCTAATGTTCAAACTTTAACATGTGAAGGGGCAGAACCCCGACACTGGTAACCGGCAGTATCAATATTACAACATATGTAAATACTGGTTTGTTCATCCATTCTCTTATCAATAGATATGAAATAGTTTCCAGTTTGGGCTCTTACCTACAAAATTAGCATGAATATTCCTGCTCACATCTTTCCATGGTACATGCCTTCTGTTCTGTTGTGGAAAATATCTAGAAGTAGAATGGTTGGATCATATGGTGGTTACATTTTTAACTATTTAATAAGCTGAAAAGCTCTTTTCCTAAGTCGTTTCACCATTTTGCATCCTCATCAGCAGTGTAGGAAAGTCCTACTTTCTCCGCATCTTCTTCGAGATTTGGTATAGTCAGTCTTAATTTTAGCCACTCTGAATGGTATGTATTTGCAAGCTATTGTTGTTTTAATTGCTCATTGTTTTATTGATTAATCATGTTGAACACCTTTACATGTTCTCGCTTTGCATCCTTTTATTTTCTTTAATAAAGTAAATTTTTTTGCCCATTTTAATTAGGTTGTTTGTTTTTGCAACGTTGAGCTTAACAGTTCTTTTTATACTTCAGAAACATGTCCTTTATCAGATATATGCTTTGCAAATACTTTCTTTTATTTTATGTCTTGTCTTTTCATCTTCTTGAAATTGTCTTCTGACAGGCAGCTGTGTTTAATCTTGATGTGTTCCACTATATGAATTTTTATTTTTACAAATTATTCCTTTTGCATCATATTCAAAAAACTTAGCCTAACCAGAGTCACAAAGACATTTTGCCTAATCTTTGTTCTCAATGTTTTAATATTTTCAGTTTCACAATTTGATATAAGATCCATTTTGTGTATAGTGTAAGATCCAGTTTGAAGGGTTTTGTTGACTCCTTTATTCCTTGAATTGCCTTCATAGCAGTTTTTTTTCTTTTTCTTTTTTTGTGGTTGTTTTTGTTTTTTTTTTTTAAATACTGGGAATGAAACCCAGGGCATTTAACCACTGAGTCACATCCTCAACCCTTTTTATTTTTAATTTTGAGTCAGGATCTCACTAAGTTGCTGAGTCACTGGGATTACGGGCATGTACCACTGCACTCAGCATAGCAGAGTTCTTAATAACATCTCACAGCCAAAAGGTGCTCACTAAACAGTATCTGAATGATAGGATGAACTTAGAAATCAGATGATTATTATATATTTCAGTAAAGTGTAAAATAATTACTTATGAGTTTAACACTCAAGAATAAATTTATCACCAAAGATTTTGAAAATGGTCCTTAGGTATAATTAGTGTTAGCGCAAAAGACCAGGACAGCAGGAAACTTCACAAATCAGCTCAGGGCTTTATTCAGGAATGGAGCTTCACACAGGAACAGGGGAGGCGGGACGGCGATAACCCAATGGAACCCAGTTTCCTGATGGAAAGCAGGAAAGAAAGGGACTGAGGTTTTATAGGCTATTTCGGGGAGTGGTCTAGTGAACAGCTTGCTAGTTCTCTCGGGCACTTAGGAATTTGGGGCTTGTTCCATCAATGGATGAAATGCTCAGTTTTACTGCTCAGGAATCCAGGCCCATGGGTCAGGGGGTCCTGCGAACTGCGGACGAGTGTCTCCTTCATGGCGGGACACTCTTCCTTTATCTGCAATTAGCCCCAGGAAAACATTTGTCAGGGGGAGTGAGAGGTGTCAGTATACGGCTCTTTTTCTTTTCCCTCAGGCTACATTATTTTCAATTCACACATCTATTAATTAGTCTTAGAGTAAATGAATCAATAACCTCGCACATTAAGAATGTGCTAGCATGTTCATATTCACCCTCAGTCCTATTGCCTAGGTCTTACAACTGTTGACTTCAAATTTCATTTTACTTTGAGTTACCTAAGTTTTTCTATAGACATTAAGGGTCCAGAGAGTCCATGGGATTATATTTCTCTCTTTGTAATTTTTTAACTCCATGTTTTTTTACAAGGTTCCCAAGGGTCTTGGTTTGGGTTCCAGTTGTGAACTATGGTGAAAAATGCCTTGACATGTATGTATTGCTTCCCTCCCACCATTCATTATCTTTCCCCCCATTTCTTGCTTTTGCTTCCTAGACCAATCCCAAATAAACTACCTGAACTGAAATTCTGGTCTTAGGGTGTGTTTTGAGGAGAACCTAAATGACGGCATGGATGAATTACTGAAAACCTAAACCTTGTCTAGGGGGAACCTTGTCCAGGAATGAAGTATTTAATTATTTGGTAATAAGTTGAGCCCATAGAAACTTTTAGTGCCAAACTGAATGAAGATGTAGTCTATTTCAATTTCATCACATTGAATTTTAAAAAACTGAAGGTTGTTTCAGAAATTATAATGCTGAAAATGTTCTTTTTGTGCTATGCTTCTCTGTGAGGATGCACATGACAAATTTTATATGCAATAATATAATGGAAATTTGGCCACTTGAAAACTTTCACAGGTAGACAATGATTGAAACATACTCCTTGACTTTCATTCATATAATTTTTTTGTTTTGGTACTGGAGATTGAACTCAGGGGCACTAGACCACTGAGCCACATCCCCAACCCTATGTTGTGTTTTATGTAGAGACAAGGTCTCACTGAGTTGCTTAGTGCCTCGCTGTTGCTGAGGCTGGCTTTGAACTCTCGATTCTCCTGTCTCAGCCTCCCTAAGTGCTGGGATGGCAGGCTTGTGCCACTGTGCCTGGCTTCATTCATATTTAATATCTTATAACATTTGGAAAAATATTAAATCCCAATCTTTACCATTCTTAAAATATGCATCAAAAATGTAAGGTTTGG
Source organism: Geosciurus inauris (assembly GCA_004024805.1). Taxonomy (NCBI): domain Eukaryota; kingdom Metazoa; phylum Chordata; class Mammalia; order Rodentia; family Sciuridae; genus Geosciurus; species Geosciurus inauris. The sequence goes on along the minus strand of PVHX01013107.1, from coordinate 15,117 downwards.
AACAAAGTTTTATTTGGTATAAAATGCTGTGTTATTATTTACATTATTTATCTTATTATTTTTAGATTATAAATAGCCTTGAATAAATTTTATACATATAGATTTCATAAAAGCCAGTATTAATGAATATGAAAGAACAAGATAGTAATAGATAACTGATAGAGTTCATAATAAATTACTTACCTGTTGGCAGATGCTTTAATGTGTAGTATCTATTGTATACTGTATGTCTTTTTTTTAAATTTCTGCCTGATTTTGATGCCAATGATCTATGACCATATCACCCTGGATGCACCTGATCTCATCTGATTTTGATGCCAATGTTATAATTTATACTTTTGTTTTGTAGAAAGACCAGGACCTGATTTCTGTCCATTACTGTAATATAGAGATACTTCCTAAATATGGATTTCAACTTACATTCACCTAAGGTCTTATGGTTTAATTATGACTATTGATATTTTTGGCTGTGGTTTTTGTTCATTATACATTATTTTCTATTTATTTGGGTAATATTGTTACTAGTTTGTTCACTCCTCAGTTTTTCCAATTATTTTTATGCACTTTGGGTTTAATCAATTAATTTTCCAAGCTGTAAATTATCCATTTTGAGATTGTAATTTGTTTTTAATGTATGTCTTAACACCATGATTTGTTTCATGTTTGTAATTAATTTTGAGCTTTAAAAACAAAATTGCATGACAAATCATTATGGGCAATGCCACTACCATGGACAGCAAACTGAAAATTGTCACAGAAGCAAACATTCTTTTTATTTGGATGCTTTTTAGGGAAGTTGTAACAGTTAAAAATGAGTGAGATTAAGTCATGGCATTTCAGGAAAATACCACACACATTTTCATATTAAAGTAGCACTAAGTAATTGTAATAGGTGCTGTATAATTATTTATTATTGCATGACAAAACACTCCAAAACTTAGATCTTTAAAACAATAACAATTTATTATTTTTCACAAGTTTTTGGATCAGATGCACTTTTGTGTTGATCTGAACTGGTTGATCTTGAGTAGACTTGCTCATGTATTTATGGTCAGCTGACAGGCTAGCTGGGTGGCTCTGCTTCTGGGATTTTGCTGGTTGTTGAGTGCAGAGATGGGGCTACTGGGCCTCATTGATGTTAACACCACACAGTCTAGCCAGGGCTGGATGAGCCAGAATGGAATCGTGGACAGCCTCTTGAAAACAATGCCTAGAAATGACACATCACTTCTACTACATTATAGTAACACCAGATTTGATTCAAGAAATCCCTTGATGGAAGAAATGGCAAAACAATTTTGCAGATGACTCAGATTTAGGGAGGGCAAGAATTGTGGCCACTTTTTCAATCTATTCTTCCAAATAAGTCTGAGCTCTAAATTTTGAGGTTTCAAGCTTTTGACCATGACGGATATTCTTTTCCTGTCATTTTCTCCCTATGTCACTCTTAAAGCATTATTTCTGAAAATAGATATTTTTTATATGTAGATATGTTATTATTTTTCTACATTCTACATTGGAAATATTTACTATAATCATTCCAATTTTCTCTTGTGAAAATTATGATAGTACAAATGGTGCATCATCAAAAAGTTTCAATTAAATTTTGTGGCTCTTTTTGGGATTACAAATACATGTTATTATCTAATGTAAAAATAAAATTTGTCAGGCTGGGGTTTTAGCTCAGTGGTAGAGTGCTTGCCTAGCAAGTATAAGGCACTGGGTTTGATACTCAGCACCACATAAATTAAAAAAAAACAAAGGTATGATGTCTATCTACAAATAAGAAAATAAATAAATAAATAAAATTTGTCATATAAACCTGAAATGTTAGTTTTAAACTTGATTGCTCTCAATTTAGATTTCATGGACTCAAATTCCAACGTATTCTTACTTGCTATGTGATTTGGGCAGCTAACTTGTCTTTTTGTGCTTGAATTTCCTCATCTGTAAAATAAGATAGTAATATATCTGACTTATGCTTTCATTTTGAGTATAAAATAAGGAAATATATAAAACTACTTATGAAAATCCTGGATATATAAAAATACTCAATAAATAACAGCTACTGTTTTGATTATAAAGATCTATTGTTAATTATTAGTTAACCATCTCTTATTCTATATTTTGTGATCTCTTTAATGGAATGTGACTAATTGAAGGAGAAAATGTTTTGGAATTCAGTTAACAGTATTGGTTGGCAAAAGCAGACTCAAAAATGTTCAATTTATATTTCAAAATATAAATATAAATTAAATTAAATTTAGCACAATAGATAATTGTCTAACTTCTGATGTGTTAGTGCTTGTAATAGATACTATGGATATAAAGAGTAAGACAGATCCCAGCAGTAAAGGAGTGGAAAGATTTACTATAATCATCTTTTCCCAGGATAACAAATTGATCAGTTTCTTTCCAAAGTGGCTCCATGGTATGTTTTATAGTCAAATGTGAGAAATGCCATTTTAATTTTTTCTCTGGTTGACAATATGGGAGAAAGATAATAATATTGTAAAATATAGAATAGATTGTGCTGTGGGGGCTAGAGGAGGGCTGTTTGTTAAACAGATTGCAAATATTCTTTTGGCCTCTCTGTGAAATGCCCTTCCCAAATCTCTGAAGTACATCGAAGTGAAATGAAGGAATTTACAGAAAGAAAGAAAAACAATTAATCAGAAGGACACAATGAGAGAGAAAAGAAGCAAGAATAAGCACATGAATTTGAGGTATTGGAGAAGAGAGTAAGAGTGATGGTTGATGGTAGAGATGAGCTCCATCTTCTAGGATAAAAATAAGAAAATATGGTGTGCTTGCTTCATTGTGTGCAAATAGACTCAACAAAACCACAGAACATTTCCAAGAAAATCTAGGAAAGTAAACTTAAGGACTAAGTAAAATGTGTTATTGTAGACCACGGAATAATTATTAAGAGGACTGAACTGTAAAACACTGAGTTTTCCTAATATTCATTTAGTGGCTGTTGTTAATCAAGACAAAAATGTCTTATAAATCTAATTAATTGCACTAAACAATAAGCAAAACAATAAATAAAATGTATATAGAAGTCCTCAGTTTAAAATGACATGCCATTTCAATATCAACCCCAAGCTATTTCTCAGTAAGGAATAGATTGAAAGGAAAAACATGCTTCTGTTTGAAGAAAGGGCTCCTGCCCTAAGATTACATTAGGAAAGATTTAAAAATAGATAAGCCTAAGACTTAGAAACGTAACACAAACATATATGATGCTCTAGAGTTGATAATCACTTCCCAAACATGTGATGCCAGTATTTTTCAACAAACCCAGTCACAAGCAAAACAGAACCTAGCATACAATAACCATTTCAATATATAAGACTGCAGTGTATATGTTTCTACTTGTTCTTACCCTATGCTTTACTAATAAACCTAAGAAACAAAAATTGCACATAAGAAAATAATAATGAATTCATTTAGTTATTTGAAAAATAATTCACTTGTTAAATTAATGAGAGCTTTATGTAAACACCTTTAAATTATTTTTAATGTGAATATTTGATAGATTATTTGACAGGTGGTAGTGTATCGGGAGACATCAGAAGGTGATTTTTAGTAAGATCTATATTATTATGCTAATGCACCCTAAGAATACATTATGAGAGATTTAAAAATAAGAAATAGAAGGAGGTAGGAGAAGCAGGGTGGAGAGGGTATATATCTAATTATAGCTCTTAGATGTACAATTTATATTTTTATTTTGATAAAATACCATCTTTAGTATCAATTTTTCCTTCAACAACCAAAGGCAGTGTTCATTTTGCTATAATTCTCTCCACTTGCCTTATCTCTGTTATCTTTCCCTACCACACATTTATGTTAGGCAGCTCAGACTAACTACAAAATAGAAATACATTTCTTAGCAGCTGTTACCATAGTTCTAAAAATATACTTTTTTTTTTATTGCAGAATTTTAAACCTTCTGGGCTTCTTCCCAGAGCTAAATCCTGTTGACTGGATTTACTAGGATGAAGGGGAAAAAGAGATATGCATTTTAAGACAATTTCTTTTCTAAACACCAAGAAAGGTAATGATTCTGGTGTTTTACAAAGCACATCTATTACACTCCTTTCTCTATTACAGGCTTTCTCCGAAATGTTTGCTCTCCAGTTACATCTTAGCTTTCTTGTGTTCTTGTATATCCATTGTTTAACCATTGAACTCACTGCAGAGTACATTCAGAACTAGAAAGCTGAGTACACCTTTGCAGAGGGCAATGACATTTATACTTGGTGAATATTATACTGCCCTGCTAATAGTGCTCTGAAGAGGAAGAACTCTCCGAAAAGGAAAGACTTGGCCTCTGCTGAAACTTCAAGTTATGCAACTAAGACTAGAGCATTTCTTTACTTTCCCAAAATAGCCTTTTCCTTACCAATTACCTAATGGTGATCTAATGAAAAGTGCTAGAGAAATGGCACTGTTTTGGAGACTTTGTTGACGGCCAGAAGCCACACACTATGGGGACAGTGGGAAAGCCAGAGACAATCAAATCTACCCCCTCCCAACAGAAACCTTCCTCCAGCACACATTCTGACTACATCCATGGAGTGCCCCCTTATGCAAGCACTGTGTTTTCGTATGCAATTGCCAATGATGTAGAGTCCAACTCCTAGTCTGCAAAGAGCTTCCTGTTTTCCTCTCCATTCTTCATCAGTTAATCTGAGCTTTTCTGTTCTACTAAAGAAAGATAAGGGGGGAAATTTTTTTTTCTTGGCTCTATTTAATCACTGGCAAGAAAGTATTGGAGCTTCTGATCCATAAACACTGCCAAAAACTTGACCTAGTTACTGCTCCTTTTTGTGGCATCTTACGGTGTGGTTTGTGGCACTTTGGAACACAAATTCAGTTACCAGAAGTTAGGTTTATCACTGTTGCAAAGTCACTGAGTTACAGAATCTCACAAACTGGTGCATGCCCACACACATGTAGCCTGTCCAGATAGACTGAACAGGAGGAACGACGCCATGCCAAGAAAGAAGAAATCAGGTCCTCATTAATCAGAAACAAATAAGTTATTTTAATGGCGATGTTGAAAGGAGATAGACTTGTGTTCATCCAGGAACCCTATGTTCCACCAGGATGACACTGTTACATTATTATACTGCCAGTTATTTTCACTAAGTGATGGAATACTGAAAAACAAATGAGTCATTTAGAGTGTGTTCTTGTTTTTTGTTTTTATATTTTAATGCACTTCAAGATGTAACACAGCTTCATGGCCTTTTTCTTTTTCTTTTTCCTTACACTTAATTTCAAAATGATCCCTGATTAGCTGATGGGTGGATATGGAAACCTCTACTTTATCTGTGGAAATCAGTTATAAAAAGTAATAAAAATACATTCAATACTCAAAAAATTCATAGTTTATAATGTGGAAATTCAACCTATTGCCAAAAAAAAAATAGATCTGACAATCACTAGGACCATTTAAATCTGTAAATATTTGTTAGTCACTTGCACTTTCTGAATCTTATTACTAATTTGATTTCTGAAATATTGCCTGAAATATTCTCCACATTAGCTTCCCCTGCAGATCGAATCCAAATGTCGTCTACATATTAAAGCTTTCTTTAATTACCATTCTATCCTTACTTCATCAGCTCTTCTGATCCCTTGAAAAAATTCCTCTACCATTTTATGCCAACAGGATTTTAAACAAAGCCCTTAAAAATACATCCCATGCTATCATTTTGAAGTCTTCTTCACCTTTGAGAGTTAGGATTATCCTATTTACCTTTGCGTTTTTAATAGTATATTAACTCTAGTAGTGACTCAAGAAAAAAATGTCTGGAATTTAAAAATCAATGTCTTATTTCCAGTTTTCCAGCATCTTACTGAACACTTTGGCACATATTAAAAATGGATCTCATATTTTCTTTGCAAACAATTTACAATTTGCATTTTCAATGAGTTCAGGGCTGATGGAATTAGGACATGAAATTGGTGAGTTCAGGATGAATCTGTTAATAGTTTCTCAAATAATCCATTCTAAGTGATTGTAGAAGCTTCTTTAAATAACAAAAACGTTGGGGGTTTTCAGAAAAGATAGTAACAGGTAAGATTACTCCAGATGGATGAGGAATAACAACTTCTAGGAAGTTTTAGTACAAAGATTTTACTACAAATGCTAAAAGAAGGTCAGCCTTTCTTCCTTCTCTTTGCAATATTTCTGGGGTGAGTCATTTTAAAATTTTTATTTTGTCAGAGAAGGCCACTAGAACAATATAGAATTTGATGGAGAAATTTAGAAACTTTGAACTTTTTATTTGACAGTAAAGTACTTGTTTCATTTTTCAAATTGTCCAAAATTTTTTTAAGAAAAATAAAAAATAAAAACATTTTGTATAAAAGGATAAAAGAAATTATCTGAAATTAGAGAATAAAAAATGTAGTATGAAAAAAATCTTACTACAAAGCTGTGTTCAAGGTGAATGAATGATTGCTTCTTCTTTAGGATTTGGTTAGTAGAAAATTTTTATGAGTTCCTGAAAATGGAGCTGTTGCATAGGACATTAATTATCATTCAATCTAACAAATATTTTCAATTATTCTAAAGAATCTAAATAATTTATGTCTTGAGTTTCCATAATATTTAAAAATTATGGCAATTTGATTGTCAGACCTACATTTTACATAGTTGATAAATAATAAATGTATTAAAAAACCATTTTAAAATAAACTTGATGTTCTTAAATATCTACACTGTATTATCTTATCATATTTATTTTTATATTTTCATTTCTATATTTATTTTTATAAATAAATCTCTACCTATATCTATATTTATATATCTCTTTATATAGTATCTTCAATATACAAGACAGATGCCATGTTCCAGCACATATTCAAGAAAAAAGTACTCAGTAAATGTTAAAGGAAAGTAAATATTGAAGAATATTTAGACAGACATAAATATAGTTTCACATCAGAAGGTGAGCTATGTGAAAACGCATAACATGTGAGATCTGAAGTGACAGTTTCAATTTTGCTAATAAACACTTCTATAGTAACAATTCTGAAAAGTGTTAAAGAACAGTACATTACCTGCTGATGCTTGCTACCATGAGTGAAATAAATCTCGAGAGAAAACTACATGGCTTAAATTGTCAGCTGTGCATGTCTGTTTTCTTGGTTTCTAATCATTAAAGTATCTAGTGTAAACACAAAAGTGATTAAGTACACTAATCTCTACTACAGATTGTATCTTGAATAGATTTCTTCAACTGCCTAGGATGCACACACCTTTTGCTCTGTTATAGTCACATATTTTCCTTACATTTATTCAAAAGGAGCCTTGTGATCTTACTGCACGTAGGAGATATCTGTTACTGCAGTCACAAGCAGAGGATACAAGTTAAGAACCAAAAACTGGCAAAAGAAAATTCTTTAAGAACAAACCCTCCAAGCATGTAGCTTAGCTAATAAAAAGAAGTCAACAAATAAATAAACCCTAAAATAACTTTCAGTTAAGAAATAAAACTAAACAAGTCTCAAGTAGCACATACAAGCTTCAGTCATGGTTTTGAAGTTATCCATAAGGACCTTACTTCCTTTTTCCTCTTGGATATAACATGGGTCTTAGAATAAACATCCTATTCCACTTTCATGTATAAACTCATTGCAACATCCAGGTGACATTATATTGATATGTCTGGTTGTATAAGATCTGTCCTATAATAGCCTACTATTCATATGCCAGTCTACTTTAGAACCCCAATAGGACATGTATGGGCAATAGATGCACAAGGGAAAATTTCTACAGGAATTGTGTGCTAAGGTTTATGCAACTGGCTCCTAGAAGTTGTGGGAGTAATAAGGAATTCTGACAATGAAATAACAAGGAAAAATGGATATTTTAATATATAAAATCATTAATGTGCCCACAAATGGGCCCTAGAGATGTGATAAGGCTCATTGAGCCTTGGCTTTGCCTTACTTCTATCAGTGCATTTCAGATGTCACCCATGATTTTAGAAAAAATCACTCAGATAAGAATGAATGGTGGTGTACGTACAACTCAGGCAGATTATTGTGAGATGCCAGCTCCACTGGAGGCACATGGTGAGTAAAGTCTAATTTTTAAATTAAAGCATGCTGAAATGTTATATGTGTTAATTATTGGATGAAGAGAAGTCTTAGCTAAGAGACTGCTATGTGGCTTCAAAAATGGGTATTATAGACTCTGACTTTCATGAAACCTAAAATCAGACCAGAATCATCTATAGACAAAAGGCTAAGTATACCTGAACAAAAAGTGTCATGCAGATTTCTGACTAGAAAGGTATATTAGTGTTTACCCACAGATAGCTGAATTTCTAAGGAAACTAAAATATGGAATACTTTGTTATGCTACCCTCTTTGGATCTGACATTCAGAGGCTTCTTGAAGTTGTTAATCATGATGTACTGAGATAATCCTTTTCTCTTTTTTCTGTATCTTGTGTGTGTGTGTGTGTGTGTGTATGAGAAATAGGTGAGTGAACAATGGGACATATATACATGTGTAAACACACAGACATACATACAAACACATATAAGTATGCAATTTCAGGACACACTTTTAGAATATTTAGAAGCAAAGCATGGAGAGGTTAATAATCCATAATTGGAATGGTGTAGTTGGATTGTAGGGAGGACAGCAATGAATGGAGAAGGGGAGTTGGGACAAAATTACTCCATATAAGAAAACATTGAGGTAGAGGTTGGGAAAAAAACAAGTATTGACAATTATGGTTCTTTCCCACTTAATCATGACTGTTTTCTTTGGTCAACTTTCATTGTCTTTCAAGAAAGGGAACATCAAAATAAAGTTGCATTCATTGCTTGTCGTTTGGAGCAATTATACAGTCTATCAGGAAAGTCATATTCAGCATAGGAAATATCTAATATGTCATACTCATAACAAACTCATCATTGTGTTTTATAGAATATTATGTAAACTACATGATAATTGGTTCAAAAGCATTGATAACCATCAATTTTAAGCTCTTGTTTTAATTCACCCTTCTGTCCTCCCACAGCATATATTCAGAAGTTGAATTCTGAGTGGCCATGATGATACAAATGTTCCTCCCTCTGCTCTGATAAGAAAGCCATGTCTGCTAATGTAGTAGCATTCTTCAGATGCCAGGGAACCTGGACTCACTTCCTGAACCCTCTCTTCCCTGAATGCAAAAAAAATTCTCTTAAATATACAAACACACACACTTATGTGCATGTACATGTGTATATATCCCAAAGCCTGCTACTTCCTATCCTTTCTGATGTTATTTTGACAAAATCAGGAAACAACTGTTTTCTACTTTCACTTCTACTTTCTTGGTTTGGAAGTATATCCAATAGATATCACCACTCTTTCCCTGCTATCTGGCCTTTAAAGGAACAATGGTATCATATAGCTGGACTGACCTAGAAATGATCAGGGTCATTTTCAGGACCATGGTTAGTTCTATAGAAACATCAAATAAGCTTTACAAAGCAAACTGTGTTGGAACTTCTAAAGTGCAAAATGTGTCCTTAAGTAGAAATCCTGCTATTGGTCCCAGAGGTACACATATTATTTCCTTTGCCCCTGCCTGGGCATTTGTGATATCTGCTGACCCACCTACCCTTGGCATGAGACCTCAGGTGACTTCCACCTCACAAGCAGTCCTGAGATTTTTCCTTACTAGTTAACCTCAATATGATGATGGCCTTACTTAATCCCTACCTTAGGGGCATTCAGTCTGTGATAGGATCAGTATTTAACATATAATTTTTCAATCACCACTATATCTACTAAGCAAAAAATATACTGCATCAAAAATGAATAAATAAAACTATTTTAAAACAATTAATAGGAAAAGTGATAGAGTTTGTCTAATATGATTAGGAAACTTAATAAAGTTTGTCTAATTTGATTAAATACTAAATATTTCAGGGATATTTTATAGTGATTCTTATTAAAAGTAAAACTATGCATTTATAAAAGGATAAACACATAATTCAGCATTAGTCTGCATCACCATATTTCCCTTAGTTCACATCATCAAAGCAGTAAGCTGTTAGGGCAATGAAGAAGTATCTTATATTGAACTAGAAGTTATAATAACTTAAAAAGCAAAATTATTATTGATAATTTAAGAAGTCTAGATAAAGAATAAATCTCATAATCACATAAGTAAATAATAATTTAGATTACTTTGATACTAACAATTATGAATACCCATGAAAACATCCCCACCTTAACAAAGAATACTGTGCTAAGAGTGCAACTGGAAAAGAAAATACAAAAATATTTTTACCTAAAATGTTTGCTTTTCATTAAAATATTAATTGTATGTTTATATTCTTATCAAAGCCAACATTTTAGGGGCCCCACTATAAGGTAGGCAACTTGCTTTTGAGAATTTACAATCTGGGCAAGAATTAACTTCATTTTTCAGTTAGAACAACAGAGTAGCTACATTGTACAGGAGCCTGGGGAAAGAAGGCACTTAGTCCCATCTTCAACAGCACATATACTGTTCTTCCTTTTTCAAGAAATTTTGTATACTTAACTTATCTCCTAAATCCTATGATATCATCAGTATAAATTTCTTAAGAGAGAAATAGTCCAGAATTTATCCAAGAACAAAGTTCCCAACTAGTTAGTAGAAAATAAAATGTTGAAATTGAAAAGAGGACTTCTCACAGAGCTGGAAGTGTTTTCACTATTTATCTTATCTTCTGTCAGTGATAAAACTTGGATGGGAGGGGTCAAAGTCTAAAAAAATTATTTTGATAAAATACAAAAATGCATAAGAATAAGCATATGCAAAACTAAGGAGCAGACAGCTAAAAGAAGCTGTGTTTATACTTTCAGTAACCAATTAGTCTGTGTGATTAAATCAAGATTAATTTTAGGGTAAGCAGTGTCCCATTTTTATAACAGAGTCATAATAGAAATCATAAAGGATTAATCATTGAAATTATGTAATTAAATAATTATTGATAACCTAAACAGTTCTTTCACATTTTTTCAAAATTCTCTTAACTTGCACTACTATAACAAATATACCATAGATGGGGTGGCTTAACCAACTTATTTCTTATAATTCTGGTGTCTGGGAAGCACAAGACCAAGGTACCAGCAAATCTGTTACCTGGTGAGATAGGTGCCTGCCTGGTTTTCAGATATCTGCCTTCTTGAAGCTTCTTCAGATGGCTGAGAGAAAGAGATGGTCATATGTCTCATTCCTTTTCTCATGAGGGCACTAATTCCATTCATGAGGGCTCCACCCTCATGACCTATCTCCCAAAGGCTCTGTTCTGAAATACCATCCACTGGGAATTAGGGTTTCAACATATAAATTATGGATGCACAAACATTCAGTCCATAGCAAGAACTGTGCAATAGACCTAGGGCTAGAGTTTTATTTAATTACCCAGGTATCAACAAAACAGCAACAGGAAAAAAAAGAATAAAAGAATTTAATGTTTAATATTTCAAAGAAAAAAGAGAAAGTTTATAACTTTATGGAAAAGAAAAATGTTGTGGAGCTTCTTCATACTAATTTTACCATTTAGCATTGATGTTTAATTGTTTTAGGGTGGATAGTGCTCCATTTTCTCTCCCATCTTTATGACTTTTCAGAAGGTCCTGCAGGAGCCCTAGAAAACAATGGGGACCCTTAAGCCTTTCGGGAGCCATCAGACACAAAAAGGAGTCCAAGAATACTCAGGTAAAACCAGAGAAGTAACACAAAAGTCAGGGAGAGATCATGTTGACCAGTGTTGAAACTGGCTAGGTGTGGAAGGACTCCAACAACACCAATCTTTTTTAGTCCTAACTTTATCACCCACTATCTCTGTGACCTTAGGAAGCTTATTTAATATGAGATTCCTCATCTGTACAGTAGGGAAATAACACAAAGGCCATATTTAGAATTAAATAAAATTATGTATATAAAGCAATTAGTTCTTGGCACAAAGTAAAATGCTCTATGCCATTTCCCTACTAAGCTATTATTACCAAGACCTTCCTGATTCTGTCCCTATAACCCTTTATGCCTATGGAAAATAAGAATCTCTATGATTTGAAAGGCTATTAATATTTAAAATAATAACCCTGCCAAGCATAAGAAAAAAATCACAAATAAATTACCTTCTATCAGCAGTAGTTTCTTAATTGGAATTATATTACCTTATCATTTGCTTATTTATGTGTAAATGCTCACTAGTGTTCCTATCCTGACATCATTCTCACATATGCAGTTCTTGTTTATCCATGGAAGTGGAGATGTAAAACATTATTTAAAAATTTGAAAACCAGAAATAATACCCAATCCTTACAGTAGTTAAAAGTTTTGATTTCCTTCCCCCAATTGTATCTTTTGGAGAATATAGCTGAGATTAAGACAAACACGGTCTTTACCCTCTTTGAGTTTATGAAGGAGGTAAATAATAACCCATACATATCTCATAACAATACAAATAGACACAGTATGCAGGATTCCAGAAGATAGTATGGAAGAAATAGCCGCTAGAAAAAAAATTTTCTTTGGGTTTCAGTTGCTTAATTATTTTTGCAATTCATATTTCCAAAATGTAGAAAAATTAGCACAGTTTCAAAGAATCTCCTCTTTTTTCTTTTTTTCCTCCAGGAATCTTTCTGGCAGTTACAAGTTCAGAATGCTTTTGTGCATTCCAAGCAGTCTTGCCCAGATTCTGCCACCTGTTCCATCATTCTGGGTATATTTAGGGTATAGTTCTTTTCCATATGGGCAGTGTAATTCCATTAAGTAGCAATCCAGCACAGTTACTTTTTTTTTTTAATGTTAAACCTCGAGAGCTAATCGTCCATCTGTGTGTAATCATCGATTCCATTAAGCCTTATGGCCTTGTCAGATTATCAAACATTTTACACAGTACTCCTTTCTTCAAAGGAAACACATTTGATAATTAAGGGCATGATGGAATCTAAGTTTTTGAGTCTGACTCCAAAGACCCACAGTGGCTTATATTAAACCTGAGTCAAACTTCACCTCCTCCTGACCATTGAGCTTTGACTGTGACAGCATATACTAATCTGGTTCAGCCAGATTTCTAGGCATGCAGGACAGCATGTTCAGATGGCAAAAATAAATCAAACATTTCACTGGTTTTGTTTTTACCTACAAGGCTAATCTTCAGATTTCTCTTACAATGACTAAATCATGATGGGTATTGGCGAGAGTGGTCCTCACCCATAACCTGTGTGAATCAAATCTTGAATTTTTCTCGTGGTTGTATTTATTGGTTTCTTTTATCTCTTGTTTCAGCAGAAACTAAGATTTTCAAAGACCAGACTCTCAATGAGGAACTTTACAGACATTGAGAGGACAAATTTCTTGTCAGATTGAATTTGAATTTTGATTTTTATGAAGTAAAATGATAATTATCCACAAAATATTGCCTCAGTATTTTTGTCCTTATTTTGCTAATTAAGCATGGGTGAGAATGGGTCAAATGAACAGGGCCTGGAGAAATTAAAAATCAGGAATTCTATACTATAAATTGCAGAGTTCAATGATATGTGTGACTGGTTTGCTGAGAAGGTTTTTCCCCATCCTTTTGACATTGAAACTTCCTAATGTATTTATTTTTCAAAAATGTTAATATAGTACATGTAATCAGCATTTCATTAATATTCCATTAAAATAATACACATAAAGCACTATGCTAGGCCATTGGAGATGCAATCAGTTACATAGTTAAAAAGTATTATTTCATGTATACCATGAGGTTTTTTTTTAAATTAAGAAATAGAAAATTCCCTTGTCTTCCACAGTCTAAATCCCAGGAACTATCTAGTTCTGTGTTCTCTTTCATTTAACTTCATTTCAATGTGAAAATTTGAAATGTTTGTCTTTGGTGTACCAAAATCCAAATGGTCTAATTAAATGGTGTGTTGTATTTCTTGAAATTATACAAAGACTTTTTCATAGTTCTATGGGGTGTCTGGACCAGGTGAAGCAAGCAGGCTTTGCATGGCCTGCTGGCTGGAGAGCTGGGCTCACAGAGAGACAATCTTGGCTTTTGTGGAACAGCAGGTCTGGATGGCTTAGTTCACTGCACAGCCAACTTAGAAGCCCTTCCGGAGCAAATCTGGCCCAGAAGGCTGCGCATATTTTTGCCTGGATAGACCCCTTCATGTTCAACAGGAGCCTCTGCAGCGATGATGAGGTCCTCCATATTGCTCACACAAAGTTACAGTATGGGACAGGAAATCTGGCTCTTTAACCCTCTGGCTGCTGCACTTGACTATTTGGCTAGCAAAGCAGAAAAATGTCGACAGCCTAAGGTTTAAATGATTAGTAACAGGTTTTTGAGTGATTTTCCCAGAATGTGCTAGTATAAATAGAGGACTGTGAAAGTGTGGTTTGTGGAATTTTTTCCCTTCCTTTTGGTATTGTGATTTGTTTGTTTCCACTTCTTTTCATGACACATTCCCTTTTATGACTGCCTATACTCAAGCCAAATACCCAAATGCAGGCTGAAAGGGAAGGTGCTTATCTCCCAGCACTTCTTAACCATCCTAAATATGGCTAGGCTTTTTAATCTAAAATCTATTATTGTGAGCTATTCTAGCTTACCCTACTCTAAGTTTTGTTTATAGGCTATAAGAGATGCAAAATATCATTAGAAAATTACTATTTAATGCAAGATTTGAAGATTTTTCCTTTTTAATGAGTAATAAGCCACTTACTGAAAAATTGATGCCTTACTTATGAAAAAAATGTGTTTTGGTTTAAATTTTTCCAAAACTTATTTTTATCACCCTTAAAGAAACATGAAAACAAGTAAATTCAGATCCTAAGTGACACAATAGATGTTACTTGCACAGTGTAATAAAAGGGTTTAAAAATATGACATCTAGTAAGACCTGTCACTAATACAAAGTATTGAACTTAGTTTATTAACAGAAATCTGATAATCTCAACATCAGTTTACTCATATATCTTAAAACAATTCTGATGAATAGAGTTCTGTTCAGCAATAAAGAATAGTTTTCTTCCAGATAAACTATATTGTTTTTTTTTTTTTTTTTTTTTTTTTTTTTTTTTTTTTTTTTTTTTTT
>PVHX01013106.1:0-56159 GCA_004024805.1 Geosciurus inauris | reverse complement strand
AAAAAACGAGTGCCCTTCTCCCTCTCTTCTCCTCTCTCCACTCTTCGAAGAAACAATCTGAAAAGCAAGGAAAATATTACTTACAGGAAAGCGAACAGCAATATTACATATACAAATGAAAATTGGGAAGAAATCTAAATATCAAGCAAAAGAAAGTAACTTTTAAAATAGTACATACGTGGGACTGGGGATATAGCTCTGTGGTAGAGTGCTTGTCTCACATTCACAAGGCCTTGGGTTCAATCCCCGGCAAAACATACACACACACACACACACACACACACACACACACAAGTATGTACAGTTGCTCAAATAGTGTTACAAGAATGATAATATAAGAAATTTTTCATAATAAAACCTTAAGGAGATAAGCAGGCTAGACGGCCACATATCCAATGCTTATTTCTTTTATTTTTATTTTTTTTGCACCAAGGATTGAACCCAGGGCTACTTAACCACTGAGATACATCCACAGCCCTTTTTATGCTTTATTTAGAGACAGGGTCTCACTAAGTTGCTTAGGGCCTCACTAAATTGCTGAGGCTAGCTTTGAACTTGTGATCCTCCTGCTTCAACCTCCCCAGACACTGGCATTACAGGTGTGTACCAGAGCCCCCAGCCTCCAATAAGCTTCCATGTGCTTATTTCTTTAAAAAGATTTAATTATACATACATATAAATAACCAGATATCAAAATATTTCCTCTAGGCAGTGGAAGTAGAACTTTTTACATTTTTTAAATGTTTTTCTTTATTTTTCTCCCCGTCCCTCTGAATGTATGATGCTTTTTCAGAATCTAGTTTACTTTTCAAGAAAGGAGAAAGAAGAGTTGAGATTGAGTCAAGATGTTTGTCAAACCTCTGCCATTTGTTGGGTTGAGGACAGATCTGTCCTCAAGGCCTATTTCAATTCAATCAACTCTCAGGTCAGAAGTGCATCCCTAGAAAACTCAGAGCCAAGGCAACTACAGGGATAATTCAAGCAACATACCTTGCAGGCAGGAGTGTAGGGTTAGCAGGGAAGAAAAGAAGGGAGAGAATTTCTACTGCTTTCTGCTTTGGGAAGACCAGAGTTTGATTTTCTAATCCTAATCAGTGTTATTGAGAGCAGTCAAAACAAAGACTAAAAATAAAAGTACAAAATAAATGTACTCTTCATCCTAGGTATTCTCCCCATCCATCCATCTCCCTTTGAATAAATCCAATCTCTGCAAAATAAAAGATAACCCATGGTGTTTACTGTACTCAAAGACTGTTGGGATCACCCTCAGCACTGTGAGAGACAATGTCAATGTGTGCCAGCCAGCTGCAGACCAGGGAGTGCTGGCTCCGGTTCCTCTACTGACCCAGTGCAGCCACCCAGTTCACCTGCCATAAAACACCCCCCATGAAGATGAGCAAACACATACATACATACACACACAGAGAAAGAGAGAGAGAGAGAGAGAGAGAGAGAGAGAGAGAGAGAGAGAGAGAGTCATATATAATCATCACACACACACATTCCTGGGTCCTGGAGGCTAGTCTCCGAGCAACATGCCCATCCTCTGGGTTTAGCCAGCAAAGGAACTGTGGCACCACCATGGCCCAACTGTCCTGCCAAGATCACCACTGACTTCATTTCTCAGTACTGGACTTACCAGTGGCATTTCACATCATTTTTATTCTCTCCTGCTTTATATGCTTCCTTTGCTAGGTTTCTAAACCCCCTCCTCTGGTCTTTCCACTCCTCTCCAGAATCTCTCTTATTGATCCCTCTTCCTCTCCCAAGCCTTGTTTTTTCCCTCTGTTCTATTTTGAAATTTTTCAAATAGAAAAAAATGAAATCACAGTGTGATTGATGAGTCTCCATGTGCTCTCCATCTAGCTCTTCATGTGGCCACTCAGCATCTACTGCCATTTCCTACATGTCTTCTCTCTTCATACATATTTGTTGAACCATTTGACAGCCATATACATCGTGGCTTCTTGATCCCCAAACACTTCCAATAAGACTTCTAACAAAATTAACATTAATGCTATTATGTCAGCTAACACTTATTCAAACTCAGATTTACCCAATTGTTCCAAAAATGTCCTTTGCACTTCCTTTTTTTGCAGAGTTCAGACCAGTTAGCTTGTGAATATCGTATCCTAAATTCCTGGCCTCTTAACTTTTGGGCTGCCTGAGATTTGATTTTGGACTTATTCTCTTCCCTACTTACCAGCTCTTTCTGGGGTAGATTTTTTTTCCCCCTCCAGCCCACTGCCCTACCCTAGGCATGCCCAAGGCCCTCTGGCCACAGGCCCATCCCAGCCCTGCTCCAAGTGTGCATCCAGGCCTTGGAGGGAAACACAAACAAGAGCAGAGACCACAGAAGTCCGGCCGGTGGAGGCTGGATGTAGGCTGTCTGGCACTGAGGGGGCCTCTGCAGCTAATTCTCCTATATAAAGTACCCCTGCTCAAAACATGAGCCTCCCCTGGGCTGGCTACCTCTTAGATGGCCAACCCACTCTAACACTTCTACTCAGCGTCAGACTGTCTGGGAAGGAGGTGGAAGGAGAAATGTAGTTGGTTATCAGGATAATTTATCTACATAGCGCCAAATACCAACAGCTGTGCCTGCCTGCACTATCTTTGTTGATGTGGGCTGCCCACCCGCAACCTGCCATTACCACAAGTTGCCACTAGGGACAGAGTAATGGACTGTTGCAGCATCTCCTTAAGCCCAGACTCTCCTCAGTGCACTAACCCACCTGCCCTTCTCCCTGTGTTTTGAGGGAAGTGTTCACAAGTTTCAAGGGGAATCTCAGAAGAGTCTGTACTTACCCCAGCATCCATCCAGAATTAAGAAGCAGGGAAGACTGAGACGGTATTACCAATTAAATTCCTTATATGCAAAGCGCCCTCCAGGAATGGGTGAAACTCCTATGCTATGGACATGGTTGTAGTCTTAGGGGCAGAACATACAGACTGAATGAATTAGGACCCAATAAGGCTGTGTAGTGTGCAGGGGCAAAATCATTCTGAATGATGGCCTGCTACCCCATTTACCTTTCATTCTGAAAGAAGCCCCAAAATCTGGAATGAGTGATGTTGAAGTAGAAAGCTCCAATTGCCCCAAACTCTTATTACACCTGCTTCTGATCCAGTCTGACCCACATCACCTTAGCATGTTTCTACTTTTCCTAAAGGGTGTGCTTAAATTGTCTTTAAAAATTGAAATTCACAAAGCACAATTGATTTATCTATACAATTTTTAAGTTTTTAATAAGAAAAACCAATTCAGAAGCCTGCACTTTCTCTAGCAGACAATACCTGGCCCCTAGATGGTGAGTTCTAGAACAATCCTTAGACAATTTGCAATTCTGTTATATTACTAACTCAAAGAGATTTGGGGTATTTTGCTCAGGTAATTTCTCTGTGTGGGTGGGGGGAGAAGATTTCATTTAAAAATCACCTACCCTACACAGCACACACATACACCATTTAAGAGGTGACACTACATTCAGTCTGTACACAAAGGAGTGGTGATGTCCTTCACATTCTCAGAGAGTAACAGTAGTGATGAGAGACGCCTTTACAGAAATGTGCAGGTTGGTAACCTGGATGGGTAGACTCATTTCTGGAAGTAGACATTCCCCTCTCACTAGGCAAATGGTTGAAACAAGTTATTGTACCCCTCTGAGCCTCCACATCCCATCCCTAGAATGGAGATAATGACGTCTGCCCTGTTTATCTCACTGGGACATCGATGAGATCATGGAAACGCTAACTGTGCGATATACCAGATACTAAAAACATCCAGAAAGGATCTGTCTGACCTCCAAGGTCAGACAGTGTGTGTGAAACTCCTCTCACGGGCTCTGGGGACACAGTGATGAACTTGACCGCATCTCAGGCTTTGAGATTCGCAGAGGCTCAGCAAGACCAGGCATGGGCAGCATATTAAAAGAGCAGCTATAATCCCGCAGTTCTGTGGACGCGGAGCGCCACGCTGCTGCTCTGCGACCCGAGTCCGCCTTAGAGAGGCGGGCGACCGTAGGGGAGCCGCCACCCTCTGCACCCTCTCTTCGCTCTGGGCCGCGCTGTTCATTTGATCTTGATCTCTGTGAGATAGAGATATAGAGATGGAGATGAAGATGGAGAGGGAGAGGGAGGGAGAGAGAGAGAGAAAGAGAGAGAGAGCTACTGACCCTAGAGTTTATTTTTCCAGGGGTTTGGACTCGGCAGCCCAGCCGCGGGTTGGTGGCCCCGCGCTATCATTCTCTGCGAGGCGGCGGGCGCTGGAATGTTAATTGAGGTGGCGCTGCGGACCCTGGGCAGATAAGCGTCGCGTAGCGGCGTCCCCGCCCGCCCCGGCCTGAGGCCTCCGAATCACCATCCAGGAAGACCTGAGCTGGCTCACAAGCCTCGGATGATTTCATTTTTCACACCAAAAGTCTTGAGCGTGCGCTGGAGGCGGCTGCGGGCCTCCGCGCTGCACGCCGGGGCCACGGCCGCGAGTCAGGCCCCAGCCTCCGCCAAGCAGAGCAGCGCAGCCAGGAAGCCGGGTGTGGGGAGGTGGCGTGGGGAAATTGGGATGCTCACCAAGTGATAAAGTATGAGATTAAAAAAAAAAAAAAAAAAAGTTGTGTTGTTATTTTAAACAATTAATAAAAGTATCTCCTCCCACTCCACTCTAGCCATATCCCCGCCCCAAGTTTCCAGAATTCACAGTGATTTTTCAGGAGTTCACAAAGGTCCCTCTGAAAGTAATTGCAGGCAAACCGTTGAAATGGTCCCAGCAAACTATTTACAAAAAGATAATATTAAATCCTAATTCACACCATACACTCGAATATACTAGTATGTAAATAACAAAATCAAACAAATGCTATAAAAATATAAGTGGATTCTTCTTTATCTTCGGTGTAGGGAAAGGTTTTCTCACCAAGATTCAAATCATAGTGCAATAAAAGAAAACAATAATACAAGTGACTACATTCAAAGATTGCACAACAAAAATCTGTACAGAAGTAAAACAGGAAGAAAATATTTGCAACTTCTATCACAGATGGTCAAAATCACTGATTTGGAGTAAACTTAATAATAGATCAGATAATGGATAAAGGATACAATTTATATGCATGTATTTATTTATGTACATTTATGTGCTTTCTGTTTATGTATATCTTATTTATATGCAAAGAAACATATACATATGTATATATCCCTCAAAACATAAAAAGTGTTCCACCTCATTCACAGTTAGAGAAACGCGAGGTAAAGCACAGGGATGCCATTTCTTGACCATCATATTGGTGTGAGTGAAGAGGAACAATCATGCATCTGTAGCCCAGGATGCCATACGGTGCTGGAGGAAGGCAAATGTGTGCAACTTTTCTACAGGGGACATATCCCAAAGAATTCATATATGCATTTACTTTCGACCCACAATCTCACTACTAAGAGTATATTCTGAAGATACCCTTCTAACAATACAAAAGCACACACAATCTCCTTGTTTGTAATTTTGAAATACTGAGAAAATTGAAATGCTCATTCACAGGAGTGTAGGTAGATGTAGCTCAGTGGTAGAGCATTTGTCTAGCCTGTACAAGGCTGTGGATTTGATCTCCTTGTGCAACAACAACAACAAAAACAAAAATACTTTATAAGAGCATAGTTGAAGCCAGTCGCAGTGGCACATGCCTGTAATCCCAGCACTTTGGGAGGCTGACAGGAGAATCAAGAGTTCAGAGCCAGCCTCATTAGTGGTGAGGCACTAAGCAACTCAGTGAGACCCTGTCTCTAAATAAAACACAAAATAGGGCTGGGGATGTGGCTCAGTGGTCAAGTACCCCTGAGTTTAATCCTCATCCTCGGTAAAAAAAAAAAAAAAAAGAGCATAGTTGACTATATTGTGGTACACAATGGAATATTTATTAGGCAATTGTAGAAAAGAATAAGGAAATTCTTTAAACCAATATGGTGAGATTTCCAAGATATATTGTTAAGTGAAAAAAGCAAATTGCAAAAGAGAATATATACAAATGAATGGATGCTGGGAGCAGCCTGTGCTAAAGGCAGAATTTCAGCTGAGTGAGGTGGACCTCCCTTGTGAGGCAGAAAAAAGATGCACCAGTGGCCAACCAGTCCCATGATAATCAGATTCACATCATAGGTTGTCCTAATGGAAGTATCATTACAGATATAAGTGTTATCCTTCATCATTTGAGGGAAATTAGGCAAGTCCAGTGAATAAAGTTTTGCTGGCAACGTGCCACAATATAAGTCCATAGACTGGATAAACCTGGAGAGTCTTGGAATTTATGCCACTTATCTTTGTGTCCTGAGTGCCTTGCAAAGTGTCTTAAATATAGGATGACCACATGAAAACTTGTTCAACATTTTGAGCAAATTCAAAACTCAGCAAATTTGGAACAAGTATCCTGACTCACATATAAAAAGAACAACTTTCACTAATTAATTCAGATCCTCTCTAAGGAACAAAGATATCCATAAACGGATGTGAAACTTGTTGTGTTCATACGAGTTAGATTACTAAAAGGCCTTACTAGTCCATCATGTGGATACGACATCAGTGTTTAGGATTAAGCATTGTTCTCATTTGACAGAGTAACTACTGTGTATATATTAAAAAATATCCTTGGTACTCATGGATTGTGTATTTGCAAATTTACCTACATGCTAACATTTATGTGTGACTGCAAAATTGACATTTGATAGCAATGGAGGTTATTACATACAAGGAAGAAGAGAAACAGAAACACAATAGAATCAAAAAGAGGAACACTTTCCTCTTTTTTAATGACCCTCCAAAACCTTCCATTAATAAAGTTTAACATTGTGCCAAGTAACACAAAAAAAAAGGTCCAGAGAGCTGAGTTCCATTATTGTACTGCCTGCAGAGTCACATGGGTATGGACTTGTGATTCAACTAACTGATAACTAGCACATTACAATTACATGAAATATGTCTTTAAAAAGTTACAAATCTATCATTACAAATAACTCTCCATACACAGAACCCTGTCCTTTCCACTTTCACTTTAATATTGGCTTCACCCTGATTATAGTACAGGTATTTTCATATAGAGATTCTATTGAATTATAGCTATTGACCATCATATCAGAAAGGATTGCTTGCCAAAACTTAGAAC
This sequence comes from Geosciurus inauris, assembly GCA_004024805.1. NCBI lineage: Eukaryota > Metazoa > Chordata > Mammalia > Rodentia > Sciuridae > Geosciurus > Geosciurus inauris. Next base: position 49,014 of record PVHX01013106.1, on the reverse strand, counting down.
CATTACATTTATATTCTGTAATATAAATGAGTTTTTTATTAATAGGTTACTATTTGCATTTCAGTACCAAACTTGACATGAAATTTATAATACCATAATAGAATGCAATGTATTCAAATAAAAAATAAATTTACATATTGCAGTAAAGCTAAGAAAAAATTGTAAATATCTCTATGTGTGCATGTGTGTAGCAGTGTCTATCTCATACTGAATATGATAATAAATTCTATTGTTGCAAATTAAAATCAACTATTCCTCTAAGGAATAGATTATACAATGCTAAAAATACATATAGGGTGTTCATATATTTTCATTTGCCTGGATTAGTTGCAGTTTATGCCCAACATAAAAACACCCAGTTAGTGTTTCCTTTCCTCTTAAAAGTGTCCCAGTTCATGGGGTGTAACATCACAGATCTGTATTCCCAGATTCTTAGGAGCCTGAGGCAAGAGAACTGCAAGTTCAAGGCCAGCCTGGGCAACTTAATGGGACCCTGTCTCACAATAAAAGGACTGTGGTGTAGCTCAGTGCCAGACCAGAGCATTTGCCTAACATGTGCTAGTTCCTGGGTTTGATCCCCAGCACTGAAAAAGAGAGGAAGGAAGGAAGGAAGGAAGAAAAGAAGGCATGTGTCTCGGTTTGCATGTTAGATTATATATGATTACTCTTGCCATATAGAACAAACTCAGGAAATATTTATAGGATATAATAGAATAATCTGGAACATATTGAATTACTAGTTTCATGAAAATTTAACAATATTAAATGGATTTATTTATTTTAGGAGCAAGGGTACTAAGATATACTGAGCAAAAAGATAGGAAGAAACCAAGGGTGGTCACTGAACAACTGCCTTGATCTTCACCTGTGAAAGAGCACCATACTGGAAATAAGGAGGCAGATGTGGCCCACCCAGGTTTCCTTTGCCTTTCTGTCTTGGTTTCCTCACTTGTCAGCCACAGATCTCTCTGAGTTATTTCAAGAACTAGGAGAGATGAGATGTACATGCGCATTAAAATTTTTAAAAGAGTGCTGGGGATGGATCAGTGCTAAAGTGCTTGCCTCGCATGCATGAGGCCCATGAGGCCCTGAAACAGCTGCTGCATAAAAATTGTACATAAAACAGTCCAGGTCTGCTTGCCCAATTCCAGGTATTTTTCAAATTTTTCTTTTCATCTCCGAGGGAACTGATATGGGAGCAAGGGACACAAAGGTAAAGAGGATAGCTTTGTGTTGGCAACACAGGGCTGTGGTGAAAAGAGCAGGTAGTGAGAAAACTTGGCTTCTAATTTTCCTCCACTGTTTGGTAATTGTGTAAGTAACCTCTGTGTTCTTGACCTGCAAAATAGGATAAACTAAAGCCAATACAGAGCCATCACCAAGTCTTTCTGGGATGATTTACTTGTAGATTATAATATGCACTATGAATAACAGGATAGGTAATGGGTCCAGATTAAGATTTTTTGTTTTGTTTTAAAGTAAAGGCCATTCTATGAAGTTAACATGTAGAAACATTCCAGACATTCCAGCCAACTTCTTTGTCCTGGAATGGGGGTGGGCGGTGCTTCAGGACAGACCCAAGTGAAGGCTACAGACTCAAAAGTTAACCTATAGCCTTAACACTTTTCCAATATCTGTTTAGCATAGATTTTTTAAAATATTTTGTTTTGTTATAGATGGACACAATATCTTTATTTATTTTATGTGGTGCTGAAGATCGAACCCAGTGCCTCACGTATGCAACGTAAGCGCTCAACCGCTGAGCCATAGCCTCAGCCCCTGTTTAGCATACATTTTGACCAATAGCCTTGATACTTTTCCAAGACCTGGTGAGCATTGATCAGTGCCCCTACCCAGTAGCTATACACCCTTAAACTAATACACTTAAAAGGCAACCCCCAGAAAGTCCCACTTCACCCTGCAGAAGCTCTGTCTCTTTTCTTCACTTTTATTCTCACTCTTCCTCATCCCAGGATTCATCCTTCAAATTCTTCTTCTTCTTTTTTTTTGGTACTGGAGATTGAACTCAGGGGCACTCGACCACTGAGCCACATCTCCAGCCCTATTTTGTGTTTTATGTAGAGACAGGGTCTCACTGAGTTTCTTCTGTCTCAGTCTCCCAAAGTGCTGGGATTGCAGGCTTGCGCCACGAGGCCAGGCTAAGGCAAGTATCTTTATTCAACAAATATTTACGGGAAACCTATTGTTAGCCAGCTGCTAGTCTAGACTCTGGAAACATACCTGTGACCAGACCCAGAGCCCAAGTCTAGCGAATCCAATGCAGATCTGCCCGCACATTCAAGATGCTTATTTCCTACAAAACCAGACTTCACTAGCAACCTCCTCTTCTGTACGGTTCATTGAAAAGGATGTAGCTCGGTGGTGGAGTGGGTGTTAGACCTGGAGAATCTCTGGGTTCAGTCCCCACCACCATCAAAGGCTGAACACAGTAGGAGAAAAGGGTTTTTGTTATAAGAAGGGGTTCAGTAAATATCGGGCACATATCCAGTATAATTGTGTAAGCAATAACACTGCATGGGACTCAAAATTCTGTCTTCTGTGCAAGAGTTCAAGTTCAGATGAAAGGCCTCCCAGCTCGCCCTTGCCTTGGTAGGTGCTCAAAACAAGTTGTGGACCTGAACATTGGTTTAAGCATTATATTGTGTGACCTGGGTGCAGAAAAGGCACATCCACTCCCATTTTAAGAACATTTGAGGACAGAGGTGTGTGTCTCCACTCATGAGCAAGGGACACACACACACACAGGGACATACATTCCAAGCTGTACTACATTATCGGGGCTGCACCCGGCCTGCACCTAAAAGCCTGGAATTCAATGGCTTTTCTGGTCTCGATGCCCCTCGGACCTTGTTCCTGGCCGCTGGAGTGCTGGGCAACATCTAATGCGACCCTCATTAACTGAGAATGGGCGAGAAAAAAGGTTTTGGTTTCATTCTCTGGGCAGGTGCTCTCTGTGCACCCTGGTGCTGGAGGGAGAAAGAAGAGCCCCAGGCGGAGGCAGGTGACACCAGAAGGACGAAAAGAGCCCCAGACGGCGGGAGATGACACCGGAAGGACGAAGCCTGGGGAACAGGGAGCTTCAGAAGCTGAGTCGCATTACCCGTGTTGCAAGTTCCTGCCCCACGGCCAGACAGAAAGATGGTCTCCCTCTCCGCCAGGGTTTGGCAGGTGAGATAGGGACGCCTCTCCCAAGGTTAGCGCCAGGTCCGCCTGTGTCTTTCCATAACAAGAATTTGCACAGCTCTAGAAGGGCGAGAAAGCCTTTGAACGCCTCATATCTCATTTGATCTTCACTGTAAACCTGGAAGGCAAGGCCGGGGACTTAAGGATAGGTTTCGAACTCGGTTTTTGACGTCAAGTCCTTCCCAGGATGTCCTTTTCTTCTAGAGAGTGACCATTGGCAGCGAAAATTCCAAGTGATAAGGCTCTAACAGGCTTTGGTTTTAGGTTTTTATCTGGGATAGCCCCGCCAACAACCACACCCTGTAGAAGGCGGGGACCCAGCCCTAGTCTAGTGTCCTCTGCACGAAGGGGTAGAGCGCCTGCGCATTGTCTTCAACCCGGGTATTCCAAGTCCTCGGGATCGCTGGTATCCGGATGGTTGGTGGATGTAAATACGCATCAACCAGACAGTAGCCAGCACCTTTGGGGGGAGGGTAGGAAAGTGTAATTGATCTAGGAAGACTTGGGATAATATGTTTTAATGAGGATTAAAGTATTTGATTCATTAATGTTTCTTCTACATATGTATCCTGAGGAAATAATCTAAAAGATGCAGAAATATAAAGGGAAAAAATTAAAGGCACAAACACGAAGACACAAAAATAAAACCTTATTTACAGCAGCAAAATATATGTATACATAGATATTGCCTAAAAGTATAAACACAGTCTGTTATGATCAATCCATAAAATAGTATATTAAATTGTTATTTCATTTATTTATTTTTTTAAAATATTTTTTTAGTTGTCAATGGACCTTTATTTTATTTATTTATATGCGGTGCTGAGAATTGAACCCAGTGCCTCACACATGCTAGGCAAGTGCTCTGCCACTGAGCCACAACCCCAGCCCTAGATTGTTATTTTTAAATCATACTCAGAAAAACTGATGAAGTACTGAATGTGCTTATGATGTCAATTTAAACATATACAAACTTGCACATACCCTGTGAGCTTATATATGCAAATGTACAAAAGAAAATGTGCTTAAATGATATCTCTACATAAACTATATTTTATTTTCAGTTTTTCTCTATAAAGGTCATTATGCACAAATCGAAAATAATGTTAAATATCCAAAAACATAAAGTAAGATTTAAGCAATTGTATGAGTTATCACAAAACTTCAAGATCTCTGAGGACAAAAAAAAAAAAAAACTATTAAGAGAGAAAGGGAAAGGAAAGAAGGAGAAGTAAGGAAGAAAAAGAAAAGGTTTACTCTTAGGAGACAACCTCCTTCCTATAAGGTGTAGGGCATCTCAGGAGTCACCTCCACCCCTTTCTCACTGATTTCTACTCCTCACAGGAAAAAAATCTGAAAACATTCAGGACAAAGCTTCAAGATAACTATTACATGATATCATGTATTTTTGTACACACGATCAAATTTGCTGAAATTCTGTATGTTTTTTTAGTGAAATTTTGTGCCCACTAGCTGGAGGGGAAGCAGTCAGTTTATCTGTATTTTAAAAAATAATATCCTAGCTCTTGTAACACTGAATTTGCATAAGAAGGTTTAAGAAATATTGATTCAAAATCCCAAAAAGCACTCTAGTAAGATCCCACAGCCCTTCAATAAATACTCCTAAGACTGCTGACCCCAAGTCACTTTTACTTGACACAGGTAACACTAAGAGCAGCAGATGGACATCTCGCTAAATTTTTCCAATCGTCTCCATTTTTTTTTTAAATGAAGAAAAGCTTAAAGAGGTTACTTCTTTGCCCAAAAACCCATAGTTATGTTCCAGATCAAGGACTAGCGCTGTCTCCATGTTCGTTACCACTGACCCACACTGTCTACTTGACTCAGTGCTCGCGTGTCCAAAGAGCTTTTCTGGAAACGCAGTGCTACTGAAAACTTCCCGCCGCTGGGGCGGGTGCCGCCTTGCCTTTATACCCGAACGCAAGGAGCAACCAGCCTTAGAGAGGAGAAAAAGGAGGAAGAAAAGAAACCCGGCCTGAAAGATGAAGTGAACTCCTCTTCCTAGCCTTCTCCGGGGCGGGAGCTATTGTCTTCCTTCTTTCCCAACTACTCGCGGAGTCCTTAAAGAGGACCAGGTCTCCCCCACTTGTGGATCCCACACTCCTTTTACGCTGCTGGAGAAGTGGCATGTCTGAGCTCGGTAGACCTGAACTCAACTCTAAGCGAGGCGTTCCCAACTCAGTACAGGCCCGGCAGGTCACTGCTCACTCCAGCTCTGCGCACAGGGATGAGCAACCCGCCGCGGGACCCTTTCCCCTGCTCTGGTGAAGGCCCCATCGTGCACCTCAAATCCCACAGGTGCCTCGCTGTCTTTACCTCGGTTTTCCACTGCCATAAGAGTGAAGACTGGAGAATAGAGCTAAGGCCAAGGCAGACTGACCTGCTCAGGTTGCACGGAAAGAATTCCTTCTCCTCCTCCGGTACACCCTGGAGGAGAGTCCCTTGCACACCCTGGATTGACTTCGGAAGCTCCAACTTGTAACGTATTGACCGAGACCTGAACTGTGGGCAGCACCATCTCCCCCACGTTCTTTGCTTTTCAGAACCATCAGTACCAACTAAACCTCCCAGGACCGCCACTAGGGATAGGGGAGGTTTAGAAGGGCGCGGGAACACTGAGTTTGGGGAGGAAAGGTGCAGGATTAACCACGTGGTGTCGGCAGGAACCAATGGGGGACCACAGTCTTCTCACTCGGTCCTGGTTCCCCAGCCTCCAGAGATGGCCCAGAGGAAAGCGCAGTGTGGGACACAGGGAGTGTGTCCCAGAGCGTGGATCTGTCTCCGGGGCCTGCTGCGACAGGACGAGAAGCTTGGGGTGTAGTGCCCCACCGGGACCCGGAAATCTTCGACTCCGCCCCCTCCGCCTTCGGGATGCTGCTGGGAAGGGTCACATCCACCTCCTTCTTTGTCAATGACATCCTGCGGCTGGAACGTGAGCAGAGTGATCCCGAGGCTTTGCCACAATGGGGGATGCGGGGGAGCCCGGAAAACTCTCAGTACCTGGGAATGGACTCGGAACCGCGAGGGTCAGAGGTTGTTAACGCCGGTACTGGAGGCGGCTGCGAAAAAGAGCGAGACGGATCGGAACATTCTGGGGGACTTTGTGAGACAGTCATGGAGAAGGACACGGAACAAGTTGGGGAGCCACGTGAGTATGCGCTCAGGTCTTGTACCCTGGTAATACTGAGGGAGGGGTTCGTTTCCAATCCAGGAAAACCTATCTCCTATTTCCTGGGTCCTAGAATATCACCTCATTTTTCCTCATTGGAGGAGTCCAAAAGACAGGCTCCTCAGTCCCTCCTCCGGCCTCCTCCAGACACCCACTGTGTTTAACAAGCCCTATGAAAATAAGGCCCAGTATCTTAAAGATGCCCACAGCCGCCTCAACTGTTCCCACAAACGTATCACTCACGTAGCCACAGTTCCCAGAACTTCCAGCTCCTAGTCACCAGGCAAAACCCCCTAGTCCTGGATGTGTTCCACAACCACCTCTCCCTGCCTGCCCTAAATCATCTGAGAAAAACAAATTAAAAACCCTGTAGCCAGCAAAGCAGAGGAACCTCCATAGCCCTGGGGCCAAACCCTGCCCGGTTCTTTCTTAGGGCCTCTGATGGCCTGGCCAGTCCCCATCCCTCCACACAGAAAACGGGAGGTGAGGCCCAGATGGTGTCTGCGTCCAACGAAATAGAAGGTCCTAAGGGTGCTGGCGCGGGTCCTCTGCGTCAGGGAGCGTCTTGAGAGCAGCTCAGACTTCAACTGTCCTGGGAGACGGCTGCTGCCTGCCCAGTCCCAGCTCTTGGTCTTCGAAGGTGCAGCTTCGCCTGCTGGCAGCGAAGACCCGGCGCCTGCAAATCGCTTGCAGGACGGGAAGGAGCAGACGGAGAAGGGTTGCGGTGGCTTCCGCAACCCGGGAGTCTTAGGCAGGATAGGCTCAACGTTGCATTAGAATGAATGTCGCCAATTCCTCTAGCCAAGCCTGTGTACCTCGGTCGCATTCCCTCCAGAGGTCTACGACGCCGAATAGCGCCTGGCGGGCAGGCATCATTTGTCACGTTGTGAAACGGCACCTTCTGTTAAGGCGCAAACTAGACAAATACAATAATGAGACTGGCTCGGAGTTATTCACAGCCTCACAAACTGGTTATTCACTGACTACGGAGCCTGGAGAACGTTGTCGTGTTGGAGAAGCAGTTGGTGGTTTTTCTGCTGTGGACTCTGAATGCTAAACTCCCTCTCTGCGGCTCTGCCAAACTGACTTTCGCTTCTGCTTGGCTGCGAAAAGATCAAGCTACTGCGATTATCACTGTGTTCTCCCACCTGGGGGTTCACAGGGTGAGTTCCTAAACTGAAAAACCCAGTCTGAGGTTCAGGAACTGAGCCTGGGACCCGGGCGCCTATCCGTACGGTGAGGGGACTATTGTGATGGGATTTACCGCCTCATACTTCTGCATCAGAGTCATCTAATCTTCAGTGATAGAGACAGGAGAGACTCCAGACTGTGACCAGGTGGGCTGAGGGTGCTGGCATGCACCTGGGGTGCCTGGCAGCTCCTCGACCTATGTAGTCTGAGACTTTTAAGGGGGGTCTTGTTTACAGCGTCGCTGAAGGTCAATTGCATTTCGATTTTGTTAAGGAAAAAAAAAATCTTCTTTTCCATGTCCTCAGTTTTTCTGAGTGCTCCGCCTCTGAAGAAAGTTTTTCTTTCCTCTAAGTTAAGAACCAAACAATCCCATCCCCACAAGATCCACTGTATTTGGGGATTGGGAGCCCAGTTCCAACTTGCCTGGCTCCAATTAGTCATGTCCTGCTAGCCTCTCACGAACTTGAACCCCCTCCATAACCCCTAATTTCTCCTGGCTGAGTTTCCGTGAGGGAGTTTGTACCCATCCTAGGATAAGACAGGGCTTAAAACAATACAGGAGAGAGGTGGGAAGAAGGGGAAGAACGGGCTGCATCCTGGCGGGGTTCAGGCACAGTGTACAGTCGGGAGTCGCTCCAGGAAAGAGGACTTCGAGGTAAAGCCAGTGTCACCCGCCTGCCAGAAGGACCCCAAAGGAGGAATCTGGTGCTTCTGAAAGATGTGAAATGTGGATCTCAGCTGCATATTTCCCTAAAAAGAAGGTTCTGTTTTCAAGATAATGCTCAGGTTCTAAGAAATATTTGGTTCCATTTTGTCAATTTAGATTAGAGCACTGCGTTTATGGGGCTCCCCTGGTGATGGCCAAATGCTCGTAACCAAAGCCCATTTGAGAGACACTCACACTCACACTTGGTCTTCGAAGCAAATGTTTCCTCAAACCCGACCACCATACACATCTTAAGAAAAGGGTCTAATTTAATCGAGTTTATCATTTGGAAAATGACATGTACACCGGAGACCACGGCTGTGACAATTTTTGTTCCGGCAGGTTCAAAAGTGACAGAATTTAGAGAAAAGGAACATTCAGACTGGCTCAGGATGGGGATGACGGGGAGGAAGGGATGCTTAGTGAGGGCCGAGGGAGAGGAGTGTGTCTAGAGGATAGTGTAGAGGTGCTCAGGGAGCCTGAGTCTGGGCGTTGATGGTGTTCCTTCCTGTGCTTTTTAGAGCCGGGCCTGGGCGCAGCCTCCCCCCTCAGAGGCGGGAAAAGGGTTCTGGAGCGCGGTGTTGGGAACAGCGGTGGCAGCACGCAACAGCCCAAGACGCGACAGCGGCGGAAGCCGCGTGTTCTGTTCTCACAGGCACAGGTGCTGGCCCTGGAGCGGCGCTTCAAGCAGCAGCGGTACCTGTCGGCGCCTGAACGCGACCACCTCGCCAACGCTCTGCAGCTCACGTCCACGCAGGTCAAGATCTGGTTCCAGAACCGGCGCTACAAGTGCAAGAGGCAGCGGCAGGACAAGTCACTGGAACTGGCTGGCCACCCACTAGCGCCCCGCCGAGTGGCAGTACCGGTGCTGGTGCGCGATGGCAAGCCTTGCCTGGGCCCGGGCCAGGCGCCCTTCTCGGGCCCCTACGCCGCTGCCACCACGCCCTATTCCTGCTATGGTGGTTATGCGAGCGCCCCCTACAGCGCAGGCTACAGCGTCGGCTACGCGGGTGCAGGACTCTCGCCACCCACGCCACTGGCCAACTCCGGTTTTAGCCCCAGCTGCCAGAGCGCCACACCGCAGGGCCGTCTACCCTCTACTATGCAGGGCATCAGGGCCTGGTGAGGCTCCTGTGCTCCGCCATGCCCACCAGGGCCGGGTGCTCAGTCCCCTCCTCTCTTGGCTGAGAGTCGCGCCAGGTTGAGGGGCGACAGCGGTGGAGGGAAGGGGCCCTTCTCCTGGGATCGATCTCTCGTATTGCAGACTGCTCCAGATGAGCCACCGCGCTGGGGCGCTGGCAAAGTCTTTCCCTAAAGAGACGTAATGCCAGGCTTTCTCCAGCCGCCCGAGAAGCAGCACCGAGAGCACAGAAAACCAAGGACGGCCGGCAGTTCCAGGCGTCGAGCAGTCCCGAGGCAGGTGACTTTTAGGGTCTCAATTCCTGGGGGTCCAAGATAATCTTTAATTTGTGTGCGACAGCCTGGAGGCATGGGAGACAGAGGGGATCCCACCCTCCAATTAAAGGAACAGGTGTGTCGCAGGATGGGTGGGGGGACTGAAAAGAGGAGCGAGGGAAGGGAATGAAGATTGTCTAAGAGAAATATCCAGAAAAGGGACAGTTGTCGCAAATTGCGTCCTCCTGAGGGTTTAAACATCCAGCCACAGCCTTGCTCTGGGTCGCTGGTAATCCAGTGGAGAGCACTTGCTCTGGTCACGTTTTCGCCCCAGAAGGAGGCTCTCTATTCTGGTTCTGCAGTCGCAGTCACTCCATTTTGTGTCATATGGACAGCACAGCCTGGAGCGACCACACCACATATGTTTGCATGATTGTCTGTAGACCGTTAGAACCATCGTCTTGGTCGCTTCTGAACAACTCTGAATCAAAGGAGCTCTAGGGAGACAAAAATTGATTCCGGAGGTTATCCGATTTCTTCTCTTATAGTCCCATTTTCCTCCTCAGAGGTTTTCTTTTGAAATGTAGTCAGCTCCTAAATAGACCTGCACCCTAAAAAGGTGAACGATTAAATTTAGGCTCCCTAGAATTATGAAATTTTGACATCCTCCCTCCCCCTGCATATTCTGAGGCCGTACAAACTGAAGACGGAAAACAAATTTCATTTGTGAAGAAGAAGCTGGGATCAAATAGGAGATTGTGGGGCTGGGGATGCAGCTCAGTGGCAGAGCCCAGCATGCATGAGGCCCCAGTTGCAATCCCCAGAACCACAAATAAGAAGTTGTCTTTGGCAGGACCAATTTAGAAGGAAATTTAGTAGAAAATAAACTAACTTGGATTACATTTTTAGACAATGAAAATTCTGGTTCTCTATCCCTATCAAAAAACTGCTTACATCTGCACCCCCTTAATTTAACCTTATCAAAGGTTAAATTCTTATTTAATAAATTCTCATGTTTCATTAAAATGGACCAGCCCTGCATTTTTTCCTGAACATGAAACTGAGACTGCTTGGTTCTGTGAAAACTGTACTTGACTATCGATGGCGTATAGCCCTTAAAGTTTATATGCCTAAACCAAAAGAAATGAGTCATTAATTGTTCATTGTTTTTTCTTCCTACCACTGCATTACATTGTCTCTCCTTCTTGTTTTCATCACTCCTTGCTTTTATTTCCCCACTTTCACTGCTAATAAAAGTGTACTTAGAAACACATCACAATGTCTTTCAATTAGTGTTGTGTCCCTGAGTTTAAAGAGTACAAGATGTATCTTCACATTTCAGTGAAAAATAAAGAGATTACAATTAAAATCTCCATAATATGAGAACAGCTTTTCAGTGTTTCCCCTTCCTCTTTCACTTTGGGGCTATTCCTCAGAAGAGAAGTTATTCTTGGACACCAGCCTTAGATTCATGACATTGGAGTTTTAGGCCAGTGTTTCCTCTGAGTTGCAATCTGTCTGGTCCTCAGTTGTTAAATGAATTGTATTTAATTTTTCTAAGATCAGATTCAAAAATCATATGTTTATTTTTAAAAATCCTCTGGGTAAGGTCCATGCCCCCAGATACAGAGCATCAAGGTGTGGATCCTTGGCACAGAGCAGGAAATTAACAAATCGATCCTCTTCATCCTTGAGCCTGCTTCCAACATAGATAAGTAACAGAAGCGGTGAACAGACCTGTTCTGAATAGGCTTTGCTTCTGAATTAGGGTGACAAAAGATGCCAAGCCTTCTCCTGGCTTTTGTATCCTACCGGGGTTGGGAGGAAGCTTGAGAATAAAAGCCCCAGGGCAAGACTCTGAGCAAAGAAGGAGGCAGAGGTCAGTTGCCAGGAACTCATCGCTGCACATTCCTGCCAGGGACACCAGAGAAAATAAGACACTACTGCCACCTTTAAGTAGTTTATTCTCTGAGTGGGGTAGCAAAGACCAATGAGAGAAAGATATTTTAAAACACAAGGTGGTATATTCCAAATGTCAATTAGGAGAGAATAAGCCCTCTCTAGAGAAAGAAAACCGGGTGGGGGTTGGCATGCTCTGGGCAGGCTGTGCCAGGCTCAGACTGATCCTGGCTCATGTGGGTTACCCTAGCTACGCTGTTCACTGGGAGAGGTTTCAAGAGAGGCCTGGGACTTTGGAATGGAGGCAAGTGGCACATATAGGGCCAGAGTCATTTTTTACAGTTGTTTGAGACACAAATCAAAGCCAGTATGGGGGAATTTGTGAACTGCATTCAGGTGAACAAAAGGGTGTGGGGTGAGGGAACTGCTCACATCTGCACCAGCATCCTGGCCCGGCATCTATTGACCTGCCCCCCCCCTTTTTTCACACAAGAGGGGCAATGTGCCAAAGTCACAACCAGGCTCCAGAGAGGCCCATCTCCCACAACAGCATGAAGACCCCATCATCAGGCTCATGGACCACAGCAGGAGCCCACTCATATTCTGTCCCCACATGGCCGTAGCATCTATCCTTATCTGGCCTTAAAAACAAGAAGCGATAACAGAAAAACCTACTCCTTGCGCAGCCTACGTGGCTTTCCTTTCAGACAGGCAGTTTGAGCTTCAAGGACATTGAAGATTCCTAAAGGAGAGTGAAGGGAAACTCTTTTCTCCCATCTCTCATTCTGCCTGGCAGGATCATTTTAAAACGTGTCCCTCCCCTGGCCCTTCTCTTCCACCCCCAGCTGCCAGCCTGCCCTCTCTGTAATCTCTCCTCCTCACTGAAAGCTGTCCCTTTTTGTGTGCATCTTACGGACAACTGCTTATCCTCCCAGGGCTTTTACCGGGGAGCGCTCTGTAAGCAATCAGCTCTTATCTGCATCTTCCTTCAGTCCCATCACTCCAGCCACCTCTTAATGTTCACAAGTTCCCCAAATGGGAAGTAATTGACCTCTAAACAAAACAAAAAAGCTCTCAGAGAGATAGCAGAGGTTCCTTTCCTGGCTGTCCCAGGGTTAGGGGATCTCACCTAGGCCAGGTGGATAAGTCAATAAATCTGCAGACTTACTGGCTCCCTGTCCTTCCTCTCCTGTCCCAACCCCCCTCAAACCAGCTCCTCTGAATCCATCTGCAAATCGGGTGGAGCACAAGTCTACCCAGATCACAGAGTTGCCTGAGGTTTGGGGTATTTCTTTCATAATGTTATCATTGTTACTATGATCATCATTATGATTTAGGGAGCATATTCAAATCTTTCAGGAATTCCATTTGAAAATAATTTTTGATGCTTGGTATTTACACGAACTCTTTATTATATCGGCTCCCCAACTAATCCTTTTTCTGTTTTTTTACAAAACAAGAGAACTCCCAGGGGTAAAGGCTGTGTTCCTTCCTCCTCTTCCCCTGAAGAAGAGGTCTTACAAAAGAGATGGGGGTGGCAGGTTCAGAATTGTCTCATTCTGGTCCCAGTTCAACCAGAAACATGCTCTGTGACCTTGAATCAGCCTCCTAACCTCTCGGGGCTTGCCTTCACATCTATAAACTTGAGGATCTTTTTTTTTTTTTTTTTGGTACTGGGGATTGAACTCAGGGGCACTTGACCACTGAGCCACATCCCCAGCCCTATTTTGTGTTTTATGTAGAGACAGGGTCTCACTGAGTTGCTTAGTGCCTCGCCATTGCTGAGGCTGGCTTTGAACTCGCAATTCTCCTGTCTCAGCCTCCCTAAGTGCTGGGATTACAGGCTTGAGCCACCGCGCCCGGCTAAACTTGAGGATCTTTGAGACTATTATTCTGACTTGGGGTGACTCACTCTTGATGTCACATGCCTTTAATTTTTAAAATGTTTAAATTGCATCATATATCCAAACGAGTACACAAAACATTGACCTACAGTTTAAAGAATAGGTGTAAAGTGAACACAGATGGAATTTCAAGAGCAAGAAACAAGGACTGCCAGCTCCCCAGCAGCCCTTCTCCATACACCCTCCCAGGATGCAAATCCCTTTGCTTCTCCTTTCCCAGAGGAAGTATGAGCTGTTCTGACTGCTGAGATAATAATTTTCAATCTTCTCTTTATAGATGTACTGGTACAGACACATCCCTTAGCAACATGTTTTAATTTTGCCTGGCTTCAATGTTACATTACTAGAATTATCCTGTATGTATTATTTTTGTGATTTACTTCCTTTATTCAAATGATGTTTGTGGGATTTCTCCCTACCATTGTTTGTAGCTTCAGTTTGTTGATTTTCACTGTTGATTCTATGGCATGAAATGCATGTACTTCGATGTATGCATTAACTGAAAAATATAGTTAGTGCCCCTTCTCACAGGTGCAGCTGTATGCCACAGCTGGAATTTTTCCTGGACGCTCTTGCTATTTCTGCAGACTTCCAGTGGTAAATTCCTGCAACCACTGTACAATTTCACTTGGGACTCACCATCTCCATCTGGGGCAGAGTAGTTGGCCTGCTGTATCATGGATCCAGTCAATTTTAGATAAAAATATATTTTTTAAAAAAATTCAGAAAGTACCAGAAAAGCAAAACTTGACTTTGTCTCACCTTGAGTCTTCTGCTGAATTCACGAGAATGAAGGGATGAGTAGGCATTAAGTGTGTCAAGTCAGATGAGTTAAAGCACATGGGAAGATGTGCATAGGTCCTTGGGACTGGAGCATCGGTGGATCCTTCTATCCAAGGTGGGAGAATGTCCTGCAACCAATCCCCTGAGGATACCAGGATGTCAAGATGCCTCCCATCCACAAGGAAGCATCCAACGCCCAAAATGCACTGTGAGTTGGTGGTGGAACTAGAACTAACCCCCTGAGCCTCTTCTATCCTCTGGCCCTCGGTAACGTCCCCTGAATACTTGGCAGAGAGTTTAAGTTCTTATAAAAATCAGGTAACTATGAAGTACCTTCATTTTCTTTATGCCCTTAGTGAAAACTCCATAAGAGGAGTAGAAGGCTTGAAAGATTAAAAGGGATAAACTGGGGCTGGGGGTGTAGCTGGGTGGTAGAGCACAGGCTTAGCATGGGAGATGCCCTGGGTTCCCTCCCCAGCACCCAAACAAAAACAGAGGGAGTAAACGCGGAGCAAGAGCAGGAGGGTGGGAGGAGTAGGGTACACCTGCACCCTCATTCCCATTCATTTCCGCTGCAGTTTGAACCTCCAGGGACACTGACACATGTGCCAGGGTGGCCAGACCTTGAGAAGGAGGCACATTCAGCCCTGAGATGTTTCTCCTCCTCAGCGCCACCCCCCTCCAGTCCCCCACACACAGCGGGAGAGAGCTTCCTGGAAGCCTCTGCTTTCCTCTCAGACTGTTTAGACTCGTCCAAGCCCCCGCCCCCATTTCAACCAGAGAGAAAGATGTGGTCTTAGTGACACAGTCCAGATTCCACCATAAGAAAAGCAAAGATATGGCCAGCAACCCCCACCACAAACCTCAGAGCACTTTCCAAGTCCCCTTGGGGCCCAGCGCATGAGCTGGCTTCAGTCAAACCTGTCTCCCTCCCCATCACTGCCTCCTTGACTCCTGCCCCCTCCTGTCACCAGCCCAGCTTAATTCCCTGAAGCCCATGGGCCCAGGAAATTGGAATCATTAGAGAAGACTTGAGTGGACCAGAGGGACCTTTCCTTTCATGTTCCTGTCTTGCCTTCCTTTGTGGGGCCTGGACACTCTCCATGGGAAGCCTGTCTTAGTGCCCAGGTAGGACTGGGTCCCCTGGTCCTGGAGCACCTTGGTAGTCCCTGTGTCAATGCCCTGACTACTCAGACCTGCTGTCCTCTCTAAACAACCAGATTGTGTCTTCCAAAGACCCTGTGAGGGTCCTAGAGTAGGGGCTCTTGCCACTTGTTGATTGATCACCTGATCACAAGAGAATGGTCACTGTTTGGTTCCCTTGCAGGGCTCCACAGTGTCTGAGGTAAAGACCCAGGTCTGAGTAAGTCATTCATCCCATTAAGGGAACACCTGCTGTGGCTCCTATCTGGAGGCTTACAATGGGAAGATGTGACAGAGATGTCCAACTGCCATCTCACACCCTCTCCCCTTTCCTTCCTTAGTAATTCAGCCCCAAGTTTCAGTTAGGCACAAGGCCTCCCAGCAGAAGATTGTGTTTCCCAGACTCCTTTGCAGTTGGGAGTGGTCAAGTAATGAAGTTCTGGGATATAGCCCTCAATGGGAGGGACACTCTCTCCACTTCCTTTCTCTTCCTGCTGCTGACTAGAAGACAGATGAAATAGGGAGAGCAGTAGCAGCTATTATAGATTATAAAAGTAACAAGATAGAAGCCTAGATCCTCAGCACCATGACAGCATCACATCAACTTTGTCCTGCTTATAGTCCAACTACGAGATGACAGAAAGGTAACTTTTGTCTGTGTTTTTGTTTTGTTTTGTTTTGTTTTGTTTGGTACAGGGAGTTGACCTCAAGGGTACTCTATCACTGAGCCACATCCCCAGCCCTATTTTGTGTTTTATTTAGAGACAGAGTCTCACTGAGTTGCTTAGCATATCGCAGTTGCTGAGGCTGGCTTTGAACTCATGATTCTCTTGTCTCAGTCTCCCAAAGTGCTGGGATTACAGGCATGTGCCACCGTACCCAGTTAACTTTTGTCTGTTTTTAAGCCACTGTTTTTTGGCCTTGGTTATGGCAGCTAAACATGTATCTCAGCTACCAAAGAGGATAGGCATGTAGTTAGAAGAGCAACAATAGATGTCTACAAGAGAGATATAGCAAGTCAAAGTGATTGGGGAGAGTGCCATCAAAGAAAAGGAACTTGAGACAAGCCCCTTGGAAGGAATATAATTAGATGGGTGCAAGGGAAGGACAAGGAGTCTACATGAAGGGATGCAGAGGAGAACAAAGAGCACAAAGTGCATGGAAACCAAAAAGTTTGGGGAGGCAGCATTAGCTCCCAAATTAGCAGACAGAGTCTCCATGTGATTAAAAAATTTAGCCCAAATCAACACCACTAAGAGTAGAGGAAGAAGCTGAGCCTCCAAAGTTCATTGATTTCCATTATATTTTGTTGCAAGGTGCTGCTTCTTACTGCTATTGAACTGCCTAAACATGCAGCTGTCTGGACAATTTGCATCCAACACCTATATTCTAACTAAAAGTGGTGTCTTTCTGATCTTGCAGTTTTCATCCCAAGTTCACAGAGAATAAATCAGAGTGAAAGGAACCCCTTCAGATGTTTGAGATGTATAAGATCTCAAGATGTCCATGGGACTCTGAGAATCAGTCTTGGAAACTTTGCCTTTGTGGGGGAGACAATAGACACTGCTTGCAGAACCTAAACTGCCCACCAGGGGACGCCATCGCCTCCGGTTTCCTTGAGAAAGGGAATTCCCCGCGTTCGTTGGGCCTCCTCCCAAAGCCTCTGCGTGTGGCTCTGGGTAATGTTTCAGGTTTCCACTTTAGGTCAAGCCCTTTGCCTTCCTGTCTGGATACTGACAGTTGGGCATGAACAGGAGACAATCAGCCAGTGGATAAGGGCTCCGTTTACGCCAGCTGTTGTTGGCAATGGTTTTAAAGTGCAGGTGATGGTGGCCATGCAATCAGCGGGGTGCTTTACAATACACAAATGTCCTCCCTAACACTGGCTCATTTAATTGCCAAATGAGAAGGTCCTGTTCTCACACCACTGATGAAATTGGGGAAACTGAAGGGCCTATCCAAGGTCACCCAGCTTGTAAATCAGTCAGAATATAAATGTTGACCTTGTGTATCTAAAGTTTCACTGTGTTTAGAAACGAACTCTGAAGGGTCTGTAAAGCAAATATTGCCAATAGATTCTCCTTAGGCTTTAAGACTTTGCAGAGAAAATGATCTGTATGATCCTTGAACTGTCCTTGACTGGGAGCAGAGGTCCCTAACTTTCCTGAATTGAAGACAGCTTGGAGAATTGAGGTCATTGAATCTACTGGACTCTGGCTTAGCTCTGTGCTAATCAGCTTTGTGATGGCCACTGAGGTACTTCACCCCTCTAGTTTTCCTGTTGGGTAAAACAGAATAACATTAAACTCCCTGTGATCAAGGAGACTCTTTAAGTGACAGAGACCCAACTCACACTTGCATGAGCAAAAATTCAAGACAATTTGTTGGCCCACATAGCTGAATGGCAAGAAAGTTGAGCTGGACCTAGGGGTGACTAGCACCAGCCCCTGAGGGGCTCCCCATCCACCCCTCACCTCCACTTCTCTGCATGGGCAGCTTCAGCATCACAGCCCGGCTGAACTGACTGCCACACACAGCTGCTGGCAGCTCAGAACTGCACCCTTACAGCTCTAGTCCCTTGCCACCACCAGAGTGGAGCGCCGGTCAGCTCCTCTTCATCCCGGGGGGCAAAATAGCAAAGGAAGATGGGAGCAGTTTTGGAAAGTCAGCCCCAGCCCTCCTTACCTTTTCCCCAGGGTTCTATGGACCCAGGTCAATGCCCTCACTTGCAGATCTCAAATGCATGGCCTCCAGGAGGCTTACAAAGGCAGGGCTTATAGTGAGGGAGGGGCAACGTGTTCACACCATGCCTTCATAAGAGGATGCAGTGCCTCCATGTGTCCAATAGTCCATAAATCGAAAGAAAGTGAGCCAGCCATGTATTCCTTTGGGACAGATGTCACTTTGCATCCTCCCTTCCTGTCTCTGGGGTTCACATTTGAGTCAACAAGTGGAAAATGGGCAGTGGGATCAGCCTGGTACCTAAGGCCCACTAGTAATGTCACACTACTGCACTCATGCTATGCAAATTATTGCTTCTGGAGTGCTCTGTGTTTGGGGTAGCATACTCATCCTTGTGCAGCTTGAATGGGACATGGGACAAATGCCGCTCTTCTGTAACTATCTCGTATCCTGGTTGGACCGCAAGCTCCTTGAGGGCAGACAGCATGGATTATCCTGATATGCCACTTCCCAAATTTAAGTTACATGCTGAATCTAGGGACAATTCCCACTCATTTCTACTCATCCCTTAAATATGTGACATGTCCTCCTCTAGGTATCCGTGGCCACTGCCTGGTGGTCAAACCTGCTAGATCCAGGGCCAGAAGGTATATGTCTGAGCTTTGCCATTTACTAGCTGAGTGCAACAAGTAATTAGTCAACTTCTTCCTGCCTTTGTTTCCTTTTCTGTAGAAGGGGGTGTAATGGTGCTTACACCTGGGGGTGCTGGGGTACTGAGTTAATGTAAGCACAGGGCTCTCAACAGCATGTCCTAAGCATCAGTTAAGAATTGCTACTATTGTTTTAGTGACAAGCCAAAGATTTCTGTATTGCAGAATTTCACTAGTTGAGAAAGGGTTTAGAAAATGCTTTGTCATGCGCTCCTCACACAAAGCTAAGTTGCCTGCATGTGAAATGGACCAGCCTCCTTGCCTTGCACTGAATTCTCATGGCAGCCCTGGGTAACTCTGCCCCTCAAGAGCAAGTGCCTACCTGCCCTTCTCCTTTCTTCCACTCTAGGCTTCTGCATCCCTGGAACTCTCCCCAAACTTCTTCTCCTGCTCAGATCTCAGATGGCACCCAATAGCTTTTACCTCTGCTTGAGGGAGATGGCCATCAGGAAGGGCTGGGCCCACCATGCCCATGAGCCATGCTGCTTGAGACCTTAAACAGAGTTCATCAGTCAGGATCTCCAAGATTTTCTCAGTAATTGGACCTTCCCAGCCACCTTATCCTACCCTCTGTTCCCCCCATGCTTCCTGTAGTTGGCCTTGACTCTCTCCAAAGGCTTCTGAGGGAGGTGTCTGCATGATCTGGTCTGTCAGTGTTCCTATTTATTAATCAGCTACTTGCTGGCTTTGACATGAGGGCACAGGAATGGGTTCTTATTGAAAGACCTTTACCTTTATGTTGACATGTGTAGTGGTCTATTTTTTATTGCTATAACAAAATACTTTAGGCTATAAATTGTATAAAGAAAAGAGGTTTATCAAGTTCACAGTTTTGAAGACTGAAAGTCCAAAATCAGGGAGGCCCCATTTGTTCCGATTCTGGTGAGGGTCCCTTTGGCCACATTGACCATGGCGGACAGTGGCTACCAGTGTTCACAAAGTTGACAATAGTGTTGACAATATTGACAGTTGTCACAATGGCTGATGGTATTGTGGAGTCTGCAAGAGGGAGAGATCACATGGAAGGACAGGAAGCCAGAGAGGGGCCCTGGGCTCTCCCATAGCAATCCCCTCTTTAGCTCCTTCAAAGGGCACAGCCCAATGACCACTAGATGGCCTGCCTCTTAAAGGTCCCTCCCACAGGTTTCCAACACATGAACCCTCAGGGGACAAACTCAGACCAGATCCTAATGATGGCAACTTGTCATAGAACTACAACCCTGACAGAGCTTCAGCTGTGACCGTGACTTTTCACTTCTTTTCACAAAATACATGAAACAAATCAAGTGATAGAAATTATCTCTGCCTGTTTCTTTTCTTTTTTTTTTAATATTTTTTTTAGTTGTTGATGGACCTTTATTTCTTATTTATTTATATGCGTTGCTGAGGATCGAACCCAGTGCTTCACGCAATGCTAGGCAAGCACTCTACCACTGAGCCACCACCCCAGCCCCTTATTTTCTTTTCTTTCACTATTTTACATTTCATAGTAAAAAAAAAAATCATGTGTCAGGAGATGGAAATAAACCTGGCTTACACGTTGAGAGACGTGGATCAAAGTCCCCACTTGGTCACTAATGTGTGATTTTTGGTGAGTCATTCACATGCTCTGAACTTTTGAAATGACGCCAAAGGTCCCTCAGTATCTTATTCTGTGGGTTTTTTGTTTGCTTGTGGTGCTATGGATGGAACCCAAGGCCCTGTGTAATCCTGTGCATTTTTAAGTAGGACACCAGTGTCACTGCCTGTTTCTGGACTCTTCTTTTCTCTCCCTTCAGTGGGGAGGGGAGCCTGGACACATACCTGAAGAGGATAGAGGCCTTTCCCATGCCCCAGGCCTTCAGGCATCAGGCGCGCTGCAGGGTGGTCTTAAGGGCCAGCCCTTCCTTCCTTCTCGCCATGCCTGGGGTGGCCAGGTCCCCTGTGAGCTGTGAAAACACCACCAGCACCTGGTCTGCCTCACCATCATTCCTAAGAACTTCAGGGGCAGGACTTGCCTCAGGCCAAGCGTGAACTCCTGGCCCAGCTACTTAGACCTGCCTGGGGAGCTGTAGCTGTGCTGTCTGGAATGACTTTCAGGAATTGATCTGTGAGAGAGGTCTGAGCCAGCAGCCCTGGAAGAAAACAGTTTTCTTTTGAAACAGGCTGTTTGGGTCTCTGACCCCGTCTAGTTCAACAGTCAGTAGATCTGTCTGGGGAGCCAAACAGCACCCTAGTCCCCTCCCCTGGCCCCACAGGGATCTGCACTCATCCTGTGCCGGAAACCAGCTCTGCATCCTCAGGTGCTCATCCAGCCTGGACACCATATTTCGGGGCACCACAAGGCTGTGACAACCTGCTCAGTTTCATAGGGGCACTGAGAGCCAGAGGGATTGGGGAGAGAAAGGTCTCAAATTGCCAGTGGCAGCCGGTGCAGGGGGAAGGTCAGAGCCCCCTCCTCTAGACAAACATCCCCAATGTGTCTCCCAGGTGGGGGCCTCTGCTAAGCTGTTGAGCAGACCAGGCGAGAAAGGACTGCGGCCACCCAGTTAGAGGGCAAGGACTCTTCTGCAGACGCAGCCCTGCAGCTGTGACAGGAGTAAGTGAAGTGACCGAGGGCACTGTTAGCAAAATACTCCTGGGCTCCTATTGCCCAGTATATCTTCCCCGGGTGGCTTTATTTTGGGCAATAAGCACTGAAGAAGGACATCATGAGCCCAAGTTATCATCTGCTGCCAAAGTTTCCCAATCCTCTGGCACCTACAGAGTGGCCTGCAGGGAAGGGAAAGCTGAGTACCCAGCACCAGAGCTGGAGAATCAGACTTTGCTTTTCTAAAGGGTCTTAGGACGGAGGGAGAGGGGCCTTTGGGCAGGCACGGGTTATGAAGCAGTGGTTTCAGAGAGAAATTCAGGGCTCAGGAACACAGAAGGTCTGGACCTCCTTGAAGAAGAAAGGAGCCCATCATGAGTATACTGAGGCCTCTGCTCCCTCCATGCTGTGTCCGCCTCTGCCTCACAGAGCCATTTGGCATCCTCAACTCCCCACTCTCAAAGGTAAGGGTCCCCCAAACCAGTGACATCCCTTGGGAGCTTTCTAGCCATGCAGAATCTTAGGGCCCACCCAGAGCTATGCAAGCAGAAGCTGCATTCTAGCAAGGTCCTCAAGGTCTGAGAAGAGCTGCTGCAGCATGCCAGAGTCCTGTCCCAATTCCCCCACCTCCTCTCCCCAGGTGCTCTGGTCTGAATGTCCCTCCAAAACTCATATTGAAATTTAATTGCCATTGAAACATATTAGGTAGTGAAACTCTTAAGAGGAATGGATTAATGCTGTTATTGCAGGAGCAGGTCCCTGAGAAAAGAACCAGCTTGGGCTGATTCATTCATATTCTCTCTCTCTCTCTCTCTCACCACCTGATGCCTTCTGCCTTGTTATGAGTAAGCAAGAAGGCCCTAGCAGATGCAATCCCTCAATCTTGGACTTCCTAACCTCTAGAACCACGAGTCAAATAAACTTCTACCAGTTATAGTTTACCTAGTCTCTGGCATTCTGTTATAGCAACTGAAAATGTACAAAGACACTGTGCTCTGGGCTGTTCTATGTCCCCTCTCCCCTTTTACACCACATTTCTGTGTCCTGTGGCCCTGGAATCTGTTAGCCACCAGATGGAAAATAAAGGTCAGCCTAATTCATGCCACTGGTAAATAACTGAGGGAAATGTGATGTCACTATGCCTATATAGTATTTTCATATTAATACATGACAATAATCCAAATGCCACATGGAAAAAAATATAGGGCATGAGAGTGAGATCAGTGGAGAGGCAATGCCCTTGAACTACTCCAGGCAGGCGATTGCCTGTGATCTGGGCTAACCTTGCAGAAGGTGGTTTTATTCAGCCCTTGTCCCTGTTTTTGATGGTTCTGCTATCATGCTCCCTTGGGAGGGAGGGAAAATCGGTCAGCTAAGCAAGGAATTCTGGAAAGGCAATGGGAAACAGCTGTGATCCTGAAGGATGTGTCCACAGTCCTGTCTGCCCTCCACAACCCTGCAGCTATCTTTTCTCTTTCCCCAGTGTCAACCAAACCAACTGAACCCAGGCCCTGAATGAGCCTGATTTGCTCCCCATCTCTGAAAAGCCAAATCAGTAGGTGTTTATTGAATACTTAATGAGCCTAGTGATGACTCAGTGGGGACACCATGGGCTTTGGAGGCAGAACAACCTGTTAGCTGTGCAAACCTGAGCATGTGGCCTTCAGTCTCCAAGCCTCAGTCTCTTTATCTATAAAGAAGGATCCCCAATGGGTTGTAGTGCAGATCAAATGTCTACAGTGAGCCATGCACCCACGGTAGTGAGCCTGATGTGGGCTTTTGATGTGTGTCAGTCTTGTCTCCCTTTTATTGATGTTGTGCAGAAAAGGAGAAGCTGAGTCACATCCCTGAAACCTTCCACAGGGTTCTCTGGGCTTGGCTGCCCACCTTCTGCCATGGGAGAACACGGCACTCCTTGCCTCTGGAAGACTCAGCCACAAGGTGACATCTTAGAAGTGGAGAGCACCACGCTCTAGACACCAATTCCACCAGCACCTTGATCTTGGACTTTCCAGTCTCCAAGACTGTGAGAAAATAAATATATCTTCTTTTCCAGTTTATAATATCTTCATATAGCAGCACAAAATGGACTAAGACACCTAGTAAGCTGAAATGATTAACTCTTCCAAGGCAACATAAGATCAGAAGCCCATGAGCAGCAGAGCCATCAGAGAAGACTGGAGAGGTCTACAAAGTCTTTGGGGGTGGAAACTGAACCAGTGAAGATGCATGAGAGACTAAATGCACACGCAGCCTGCAAGAGGGCTTGAGGTTAGGATGGCACAGGCCCTGCGTGGGGAACGATGACCAGGCAGCAGAGGCGGGGGGAATGTCAGCAGGGAAGGAAGGGGAGGCAGGAAACTGAAGCTTTACATGGGAGGGCAGGGAGCACTCTGAGAGGCTGAGTTTTCCTGGTGTGGAGAGGGTGGCACGCCACACCCACGTGGGGCCTGGGGCAGGCTGGTCCCCGCAGCGCACTCTGTACTTTAGTTGTATCAGGGACTCCTGGGTTCAGGGCTGCTCTTTGTTTTGTCTCTTTACAAGGTCCCTGGGGATTCCAAGACACAGTGAACTCCCAGAAGCTCTTTCTGAGAGAGTCTTGTCTCCACATGACTACAATGTCTTCAGCTTCACTGGAGGGAGGGAGGATGGGAAGACAAATGGGACCTTTTCTATAAGGTGCAGACCATGAACTTGAATGTTCCAGTCCAGCTCCAAAAGATAAAGAAGGGACAAGTCTGAACTCCAGTATCACTGAACTTCCAAGAACATGAGGACAATGTTCTCCCACCCCACCACCAAAGCTTGGATTCCCGAAGTCCTGGCACAGCACCAAGGAGAGATATTTTGCAGCATGGGTGACAGAGTCCCTGTGGTGAGAAACTCAGGGCATCCTCTTTGGCTGAGTCCCACCCCACTCCATCTAGGACTGGGAATTGGACCAGGGACTGAGGTGAGGAATATAGAAGAGAAAGGAGCTGTCCATGCCATGAGCAGGCGCCTTGAGGGAATCAGATAGCACCTGGATGTTTATCCCTGTAGCCCTGCCCTGAGTGAGGGGGCACCTTGGGGTTGCTCCCCCACCTCTTCTGCTTTCATCTGGACACTGTTAATTGGGACCGCCACCTCTGGGAAATCCTAGCAACTCATGTTACATATTGCATGTAGCCTCTTTTGTTGGGGGGGGGGTCATCAATTCCTCTTCTTTCTTTTTCTTTTGGCCTTTCTGAATGAGTGAAGACAACACGAAGGGCCTCTATGGAAGAGAGAATCATGGCGTGTGCAGGTAAGGTACAAATTTGAGGTGGCTATCCCCAGAAGGCCTTGAAAATACATACTCTAAAAGAAGGAAAGAGATGCATGCCAATGAAGCACGTTTTAAAATGTTCTCTATTTTATGATGGTTTCACATCTTGGGGCCTATGGAGTGGAGAAGGAATGGCCCTCCTAGGGTTAGTCAATTCCTAGAGACAGCAAACCAACCAACTTGGAATCCATGCTCCCAAACGCACCCTTTAACTCTGACACGCTATGCCAACATTCCCCCTACCCCAAGTCACCCCAGATCCAGGTACTGGACAGCCAGGGATCATGCCTTTAGCCCAGACCCCACCAAAATGATCCCAACTCTCTAGCCCTAAGTGTCCCCAGCTTCTTATGTGCCCCACCCTTCCTTTCCACATTAAAGTGTGCAGCTCAGGCTGCTCCTCACCCCTCTGCCTGCTCCCCAGCCTGGTGCTTCCCCATGTGGCCCTGGACGATGCACTGCCTCCAGGCTGTAAGAGTCTGTGAGCATAACATCTTTCCTGTGTCTGTGTGTCTTGCCACACCTGATAAAAACCAGTACTGGGTACATTTAAAACAAATGTCCACAGGACAATTCTGTCAGCTCTGCTCCTGCTTCTTCCAGTGGAGGGCAGCACTGGAGGCCACGGGGGAGGAGTGGAAGGAGGAAGGATGCAGGCGAGACGTCCACTGGGCTCACGAGGTATTTTATTAGATGATCCTGAGGTCCCTCGTGGCTCTAAGTGTCTTTGGACTTAGATGGTTTCTAAAATAATGGAATGGAGTGATGCAGACATATTTATAATGCAAAGTTGGGGGAAAGAAAAGCATACCAAATTGCACTTCTCCCACAATTCATATGGCTAAAAGCTGGAAGGAAACACACAAAGGAGACAGTTTCTTTTGATACCGGAGATTGAACTCAGGGGCACTCGACCACTGAGCCACATCCTCAGCCCTGTTTTGTGCTTTATGTAGAGACAGGGTCTCACTGAGTTGCTTAGCACCTCGCCGTTGCTGAGGCTGGCTTTGAACTTGCGATTCTCCTGTCTCAGCCTCCCTAAGTGCTGGGATGACAGGTGTGCACCACTGCGCCCAGCAGGAGACAGTTCTAATGAAGGGATGGGATCATGGGTCTAAACATAAATTTCAATTTTTTAAAAAAGGGACCCCATCTGTTCACTCAAAGCAGAGTGGTCTGTTCTTCCTCATCACTCTTCTACTTTTATAAGGCCACTATATTAGCTTCTTACTGCTGCTGTAATAAATTATCACAACATTAGTGGCTTTAAATAACACAAATCCATTATCTTACAGTTCTGGAGGTCAGAAGTTCAAACGGGGCCCCAATGGGCTAATAGCAAGTGCAGGCAGGGCCAAGTTCCTCCTGGAGACCCAGGAGGGAATCATATCTTTCCTCTCTCTGCTAGGGGCCACCTGTAGTCCTCAGCTCATGAATTCCTTTTCAGCCTCAAAGCTAGAGGTGGCTAGCTGGCTCTTTCTCACATGCCATTCCCAAGCTTGCCTCATATACCAGCTCCTCTCACTCTGGATCTCTGGCCTGCTTTTGCTGACCCTGGGTTGACATCAGGCCCATATGGATAATCCAGAACAATCTTCCCACCTCAAGGAGAGCTCATGAGCAATTTTAATTCCATCTGCAACCTTAACTGTCCCTTGCCATTTGCAGAGCACACTCACCAATTCTGGGGATTAGGAAGTGGGCATCTTTGAGGGATTATTATTCTGCCTCCACGGCATTGTGTATCCTCCTGATGACCCTTGGTCATTTCCTTGCAGTTTAAGCAGCATAAACACAGAAAGGAGACAAGGGTGACCTGTCTTCCTCTGTGACTTGCCTTGGGACACTGTGGTAACATACGGATAATTCGGCTAGTCAGTGTGATGCCTCATAGTAACTGAAGCTGGGCATTCAGCTAGCAAACATTTATTAAGTGTCTGCTGTGTACCAAGTCCCTTCTCATGCAGCTTGTAGTGTGATAAAGGAAATGACCTAGTCATGTAAACCAAGTGCAAAGCATGAAGAGGAGATGTAAAGCAAGATGAGGTCAAGTGTTATGAACTGGGTCTCCAATCTAAAGGGAGATCCGAGACCTGAGAAGGTCATGGTGAAGGAGGCAGCCCAGCTCAGTCCTAGTTCCAGATGCGTACTTTATAACAATTACAAATGATTAAATTATAATTGAATTATAATTATAATTAAATTAAATGATTAACTATTCCAAGGCAACATACGATCAAATGCCGATGAGCAGCAGAGCTATCAGAGAAGACTGGAGAGGTCTACAAAGTCTTTGGGGTGGAAACTGAACCAGTGAAGATGCGTGAAAGACTAAATGCACACGCAGCCTGCAAAAGGGCTTGAGGTTAGGATGGCACAGGCCCTGTGCGGGGAACGATGACCAGGCAGCAGAGGCGGGGGGAATGTCAGCAGGGAGGACACGTATCCTGTTCCACTCTCCTTTCTTCCTTCTCCCAACCTATCTCCATCTCACTGAACTGAGGTAACTTCTCTATTGAAAAAATAAACATATATCCATATATCCTTCCAACATGTAGAATAGTATATAGATAACTTGTAGCCATGTTTTAATGCAATAAATTCATTCTATACACATTTTGCAACTTGAACCAGTCTCAGGCCAAGCTTAAGATACTCCCTGAGTCAGAACATTTGAATATTCATGAGTTTCTGGGGAAATCTCTAAGCATGGAATACCTGGTCAAAGGATATGCCCAGTTTTTGGGGTTTTTTTTAAGATTTTTTTTTTTAGTTGTAGATGGACACAATGTCTTTATTTTATTGCTTTGTATGTGGTGCTGAGGCTTGAACCCAGGGCCTCACACATGCGAGGCAAGCGCTCTACCACTGAGCTACAACCCCAGCCCCAGGATATGCCCAGTTTTAATGCTGATAGGCATTATTGTCAAGTTAGCATCCAAAATGCAAAACTTGTTTACTTTCCATCTAACTTGCTATGAGCAGCTATTCCTCTGAATGTCCACTATTGCCAGACAGCACTTATTTTTTATAAAAGCTTTGCCATTTTGAGCAGTGGAAAGGAGTGTCTCATTGTGGTTTTGATTTGCATTTCTCAAATGATGAGTGTGGTATTTCCCCAATGTGCTGTTTGCATTTTACACCTTTATGTCATCTGGGATTCATTTTGTTATAAGAACAGAACTTATAACACATAGTGTTACAACTTCCATATAATGGCACTAGGTTATTAAATCATACACATTTTCCCACTGATTTGAAATACCATCAGTTCTAAATTTTAAAAAATGAAAAGAGGCCACTTCAATCTAAACCTCACACCATACACAAAATTAAGTCAGAATGGAAGCTGGACATGGTGGCGCACACCTGTAATCCCAGCACTTTGGGAGGCTGAGGCAGGAGGATCGCGAGTTCAAAGCCAGCCTCAGCAATGGCGAGGCAACTCAGTGAGACCCTGTCTCTAAATAAAACACAAAATAGGGCTGGGGATGTGGCTCAGGGGTTGAGTGCCCCTGAGTTCAATCCCTGGCACTAAAAAAAGTTAAAAAAATTAAGACAGAATAGAGCATAGATCTAAGAGTAAAGTGTGAAACTTTCAGAGGACATCATGAAGACCTTCTCTAGTACTAGGGCTAGCAAGAGTTCTTGAGCATGACACAAAAACCACAACCTGTAAGATAAAAAATTAATTAACTGGACCTCATCAAAACTAAAAACATTTGCTCTGTAAAAAATCCTGTTAAACAGATGAAAATGCAGCTACAAATTGGAGCAAATATTTGCAAACCCATGCATCCAACAAAGGTTTGTATATATCATGTATAGAAAACAAAACTCAATAGTGGGGGCTGAGGTTGTAACTCAGTGGTAAATCCTCAGCATCACATAAAATTAAATAAATAAAGTAAAGGTATAAAAAAGCATCTTTTAAAAACCTCAATAGTAAATTTTAGAAATTCAGAAAATCTAATGATAACATGAGCAAAAGACTTGAACAGATATTTTTGCCACAGAAGAGAGAGTGTTGGCAAATAGGCCAACCATATGAAAAGATGGTCAACATCATTAGCCATTTGTCAAATGCAAATCAAAATTAAAACTAGGATAAACTAAGATAGCAGTCTACACCTGTTAATGGCTAAAATAAAAATAGTGATAACACCAAGTACTAAGATGTGGAGAAACTGACACTCCCATACATAGCTTGTGGAAATGTAAAATGACACAGCCACTCTAGAAAATAGTTTGGCAACTTCTTATAACACTAAACAGACACTTACATTCGACTCAACCATTGTGCTTTTGGACATTTATCCCAAAGAAATGAAACATTGCATTAGTCACCTTTCTGTCACTATAACCAAATACCTGATATAGACTCCTTATGAAGTAAAGAAGGGGCTTATTTTGGCTCATGGTTCTGGAATTTAAGTCCAAGATCAGGTGGTTACATTGGTTGGCCCTCACGCCAGGGCAAAACATCTTGATAGGAGTGTGTGTGGAAGACATGCTCACAGCCTGAGCCAGGGAGGAGAGGGGGAGAGAGAGTGATAGGGAGAGAGAAAGAGAGAGAGAGAATGCTCCAGAAAGAGAGGGTGTGTGTGTGTGAGAGAGAGAGAGAGAGAGAGAGGGAGAGAGGGAAAGGGAGAGGGAGAGGGAGAGAGAGAGTCAAAAAGACAGAACCAGGCCACAATCCCTTTCAAGTGTACACCCTTAATGGCCTAAGGACCTCCCATTAGGTCCCACATCTTAAAGGTCCATGCACCTCCCAATAGTGCCACTCTGGGGACCACACTTTTATATCTGGGACTTTGGGGGGACTCCCACTCAAACCACACAAAATGTTTTGCATGAGTGCTCACAGAGCTTTCATTCATCATAGCAAAAAACTGTAAACAACTCTAGTGTCCTTTGATAAGAACAGAGTTCAATAGATCCATACAACACAATATCATTTACCAATGAAAAAGAATGAGGTATTAATACATGCAATAATCCAAGCAGACTTCAGGAGTACTATGCTCTTGTAAAAAAAGCCAATCTCTAAAGTTTATATACCCTATGATGTATGAGTCCCTTTATATCTCATTCTCTGAATAGTAAAATTGTTGATATGGACCACAGGGGAGTTAGGGGTCAGGCCCAGAGAGAAGGGGCCAGGGTCACAAACAGAGAGGCAGTACTGCAAAGTTCTTTTGCAGTGAGGAAAGAATTCCCTATCTTGATTGTGATGGTTACATGAACCTAAACTGTGACACAATTGTACAAAAGTGCATACATACACACACCCAAATGAATACAGATTTTTTTGGTACTGGAGATTGAACTCATGGGCACTCGACCACTGAGCCACATCCCCAGCCCTATTTTGTGTTTTACGTAGAGACAGGGTCTCACTGAGTTGCTTAGCACCTCGCCTTGCTGAGGCTGGCTTTGAACTTGCGATTCTCCTGTCTGAGCCTCCCTAAGTGCTGATGGGAGGCTTGCGCCACTGCGACCAGCTGAATACAGATTTTTAAATGGCAAAAATAAAATGAAATATGTAATCCAGTTAACAGCAATATACAGGTCTACTTTCTGTTTTTTAAGATGCTATTATGGCCAACATTGCAGGTATTACTTTGCAACTTCCCATGAGTCTATAACTATTTCAAAAGAAAACATTTACAAATTTTTAAAGGAAAAGAGGCCTAAAAAACCTGGAAGAAGAAATCCAGTTTTTCTAAGGCCTTCCCCTTGCACAGGATAGTTCTGTTTGGTAGATGTTGTATTCTCAGTAACCTATTATCCTTCCCTGCTCCCCAGACACACAAGGCACCCTTTTGAAAAGATTCCAGTTGAAAGCAACTTAAACAAGATAAACACACAAGTTGCATAAAAGGGGTTAAAGAGAATATCAGCACACGCTTTCCCAAGATTCATCAATTGTTAATATTTTAAATCACTTGTTTTCTGACGTTGGATTATTTATCAATCTACATCATTGTTTCTGAACCACTTGAGCATAAGTTACATAGAGCGCCTCTGAACCTACCACTTCGGGCTTTATTTTCTAAGAATACTCTCTTACACACTTATAGCACAGTGCTCCACTTGAGTAAATTTAATATTGATAATACTTTCATCCTCCCTGTTTCATTGGGTTGCCCCAGTAATGTCTAGTAGGGAATCCAGCTTGAGGTCAGGTACTGCACAGCTGTCATACCTGTTTCAGAACCTAAGATTTAGTAGATCTGGCTTTCCCACCCATTTCTTCCCGTCACGGGGTACCCAGGATTCTCCTTGTTAAAGCAGAGTGGTAGCGAGTGACCGCCTTATCCCTGTGGGCAAAGGCGCTCTGACGGTCTGTGAGAGCTAAATGGAGCATCTCTTCGGCATCGTTATCCCGGGAAAGCGCCTCAACCTCTACTGCGAGTGGCTTGTGGCAAAGGAGACCGCTTTGGTTTTCGCGCCCAGCCTGGGCTGAAGGGTTAGGGCGGAGGCAGGCGAGCAGGGGAAGAAATCTTCCAGCTAAGAGCGGAGCGCGACCGTGCGAAGGACCACCCCGCCTCACCTCGGGTCACCTGGCGCGCCGCGCAGCCAATCCGCAGCGCGCTCCGTGCCCCCGCGGCCAATGAGAAGGCGGCGCGGCGCGCTCCCCCGGGGCTATAAGTGCGCGCGGGGCGGCGGAAAGCGAAAGTGGTGCGGGCGCAGTGGGCCGGGCCCCAGCCAGCCAGCGGGAATGCTCAGGGCGCCCGAGCCGCGGCCGGGCGAGGCGGAGGCGGCCGGCTGCAGTCCGCGGGCCGCGCCGCCCACGCAGTCCAAGCCGCTAACCTCCTTCCTCATCCAGGACATCCTGCGGGACCGCCCGGAGCTGCGCCGCGCCCAAACCGGCCACCCGCAGCAGCCATCGCCCCGGACGGACCCGAGGCGCGACCCTGAGCCCGAGCCCGAGGGAGGAGGCGGAGGAGGCCGCGTCCGGGTGCCAGAGGAGCCGCTGAGCGCCGGGCCCTGCGCCGCTCCCGGGGAGGCCGAGTCGCTGGCGGAGTCCGAGCCAGGTAAGACGGCGAGACCAGGGAGGCCAGGCCGGCCCAGGAGGGCCCTGGGCTGCACGAGCGGACCGACTGGTCCCAGGCGGACCTCCAGGAGCTCGGGATGCTGAGGTGCGGCATCCCTGTCCTCACTGCCCCCTAGCCACCGACAAGCCTACGGGTTAAACCCTGAGCCCCTGTGCAGGGTTTAACAGCTGCTGCTTTGACAGCCGCTTGACCCACGAAAGCCGGCAGCACTTGCTCTAGCGATTAGAACTAATAATAACTTAGTAATATTAATTATTGTTTGATCAGCAAAATTCCCTTGGCTTCTCAATCTCGTGGGCCTTACCACCGTACTTTGGGATGTTCCTTTTGGTCTTAAGGAAAAATAACACCGTTGGAATATTTAGAGTAGACTCGTTTTCTTTCCCATCCCTTCTCATGAGCCAACCTAACGCCTCATTTAGGGTAAAGGGGATTAAAGCCCGGGAATGAACTTGCCATTAGCCCTTGCCGCCTCTCCCATCTCACAAGCCCTCTCTTGCCCACCCGGATGCTAACTCCGGATGCTTTTTGGTCTCCCTTTACCTAGTGTCTTACTCCTGGATGTTTTCCTGCCTGCCCGCTCCCACCTCTCTTTTACACACACATCCAGAATCCTCATTTAATTGTCCTCTACAATATGGCCGAAAGTGCAACCACTAAACCCCTGTTACTTCGGATTCTTGCTGATTATTAGAAAACAAATACATAATATACAAATTTACTCATTCTTCTCTCCAGAGAGTTCCTTAATCATGCGAAAAAAGTGAAATGTTTCCAAGATAACAGTGGGCTGTTTGTTCACTCACTGACGAGATAAGGGTGGATTGAATTCTGTGCTAACATGTAACTTTTTTTTTCTAATCCTCCTCCTCCTCTCTCTTTTCCAGATAGTCACTTTGAGACTTATCTCTTGGATTGTGAACACACTTCAGGCGCCTTACCAAGCCTTTCCCAGACTCCCAAGCAGCCTCAGAAGCGATCTCGAGCTGCCTTCTCCCATACTCAGGTCATTGAGTTAGAGAGGAAGTTCAGCCATCAGAAGTACCTGTCTGCCCCTGAAAGGGCTCATCTGGCCAAGAACCTCAAACTCACCGAGACCCAAGTGAAAATATGGTTCCAGAACAGACGCTATAAGACTAAACGAAAGCAGCTGTCTTCAGATCTGGGAGACTTAGAGAAGCCCTCCTCCTTACCGGTCCTAAAGGAGGGGGGCTTCTCCAGGGCCTCCCTGATCTCCATGTATAACAGCTATCCTTACTACCCCTACCTTTACTGCCTGGGCAGCTGGAGCCCTGCTCTCTGGTAAGGCCAGCTCAGAGGACAACTATGTGTGATCAGAAACTGCCTTCCCTGAAGTCTCTGTGGAAAACTGAAAAGCCGAGGTCAGAAAGAGCTGGGGCCCAAGAAGTGTGCAGACCAAAGATGTTGGAGGTTTCTGTGGAAATCCCAGATTCTTCACTGGTGGGTCAATGAAAGATCGAGGGCAGTGACTATTTTAATATCTAAATAGTTCCCCCAGTGCCTGCCGTAGATCATTGTTGCTTTTAGCTTATTGTTTGAGGAGAGGAAGAGAAAAATCAAGTGCTGTTTCCAGCACTTTGCTTGACTTTGAATGAGCTGTGTGCCTTGCTCCTGAGGATTTTGTTGCTGCGGCTCCATCCTCCTGGGTAATTGATATCAACTCTAAAAGAGCCAACCTAAGGAGAGAAAGACAAGATGAGGATGTCACCTACTGAAGTAAACTTAAGTTCAGAAACCTCTTGTTGGCATTGGAATATGGCCAAGGTTTCTCTGTGTCCCTGTAAAAGTGAGGAAGGTCTCAATGAAAAAGCCCACATGCTCTGGGCAGGTTGGCATGGGACATGGGGTGGGGAGGTGAAAATATGAGCTTCTTATTCCTTTTTCAGTAGTATGCCAATTTAAGTATTTACAGGGTGGCCTGAGTAGAACAAGATGCACTCACTGTGGTTTTTAAGACAAGCTGTATAAACAGAACTGGACTGGAAGGGGTGGGACCGTGCCAGAAGAACCTCCGCATGTCCAAGCAGGGGCCTAAGGAGGGTCCTGTTGCCTTTTTTATTGGCAAAAAGTGGACAGGCCTCTGCCAACCCTTTCTGCCCTAGCTGGAGAATTTAGAATGAGAGGTTACTGGAGTTTTCAGGGTAGAATTTGTTCTACATTGTAACAGAGGTGACACAATTTTTTTTTTTTTTTTGTGATCCTTCCTTCCCTTCTTTTATTTTTTTCTTTTCTACAGCAATTACCCACTGAAGGGCTTCTTTTCAGTCCAGGCTTTTAGTTTGGCTACACCTAACAGGCCTTCGTTATTTAGCCTAAGACCTGCTTGCTTATTTTCTCTTATTACACCCAGACTTGAAAAAAAGTAGGGGGCCAGATTCTAAGTTGGCCAAAAGACATACATTTTCTAAACTAGCAATGCTTATTTCGTTCCTTTAAAAATATACAGCATTAAACTCCAAATCCTATTTAAAGACCTGACAGCTTGAGAAGGTCACTACTGCATTTATAGGACTTTGTGGCTCCGTTGTTACACCTTAGAATCTGACACTCCTTGGAAATCCCTGTAGGCAAAGAAGGTAAGGGCTAATGCATTTTTACATGGAAACAAGAACATATTGCCAAGGGGCCGATATCATTGAAATGTCCAGTAGAAATGGAGGGCTCCCAGAGAGAGCAGGGAAGAAACATACATAGGTCCTAGGCAGCCCCATCCACCAAGCAGGAGAAGGAGCTGATACAATTTGCAGTAAGAAGCTAAGAAAAAGGAAACCATTTTCAAGACAACATTGTTGTGGCTTCTATCCACATGCTTCGGGAACTGTGTTCAGCGCTATTATGGATCCCCAAAATGACTTCAGAGAAAAC
Source organism: Geosciurus inauris (assembly GCA_004024805.1). NCBI lineage: Eukaryota > Metazoa > Chordata > Mammalia > Rodentia > Sciuridae > Geosciurus > Geosciurus inauris. The sequence goes on along the minus strand of PVHX01013106.1, from coordinate 14,384 downwards.
AAGCAGTAAGCAAAAGAGAAGGTTGGCTGCCCTCCTGTTTCTGTTGTATTATTTCAGGTGACACGATCTGATAGAGAAGAGACATCAGGGAAGAAAGCCCCCAAAATATTGCTAATGAGGGGCTGGGAAGTCTCTTGCTCCTACTACTTCATTCTGTGCAGTGAGAACCTTTCAATTTCCTCCTATTAAAAGGGCCAATTTACTGTTGGTGGCCAGACTCCTAAAGTGAGTTGATAGAAAGTAAGCCAGCTTCATCCCATTTTTCCATGGCTTGCGCTCCAAGTTGAAATGTTCAGTGCCACATGCTGCCGACACCCTCTGCAGTACTAGATGGCTCAGAAGGCAGTGGGCCCTCAATTGCTGTCTGCTTTTGACAGTCTCTTAAGCATTTAGTGATCCCTCTCTACTCAGTACTTTCTTCACTCTGAATTCTTTAAACCCGCAGTTCTACAAGGATTAAACATTTTCCTGTGATGTGTATTGTGTTGCAAAAAGAAAGTTTGTTTAAAATTATTTGGTTTATCAATCCATCAATTCCCATTGGAACTAGTCATTCACCCACACCTGAACTGATAGAAAAATATTTGAAGAAATAGTTTATGAGCCTGATGGGTGACCAGGACAGTCTGTCTGTTCTATCCTGTTAATAAATTAGTTCACAAACACTGCTTCAATCTGTAACATAAAGTTCTGTGACTTGAAGTTTAGTAAAGTACCCCAGTTGAACTTTATTTTTCTATGTATTTTTTTGCAACATGAATGTTTTAAAAATAAAGTCTCTATGTCTTTATTAGACACGTCTGTGTGTGATTCTCAGTCTCCTAAAAGCTGCATGCTGTTTAACTTAAGTATTTCTGGTTACCATATGCTCTGGCCCTCTGATGACAAACCTTTTGCTACAAAATCACCCAAAACAGCAGCTTCACCAGTAGTAGACAAGCATTATTCTTTTTATAAACAGGCCCCACCACCCTTCCTTGTAAATAGAGGGAAGGGAGATGTTTCTGTCTTTAATAACCACCCCACTTCAGCTCCGGGATACCTTATATTTAAATAAAGATCCTCAAGTATTTACTTGCATTTTCTGGAAGACCCTGAAGGGAACATGGAGACCCCAGCAATTCTGCTTTAAAAAGTCTTCTTTCAGGTCCCCTCACCCCTCACACTACAGCTTCCCTGGCCTTCTCACTCCTGTGTCTTCCTAAAAATGTCCCCTGTAACCAGAGCTGATGGCTCTTGCAAGCCACACTTTTGAATTGGAATCACAAGCGTTGAAAATAAGTTTTATCATGCTAAAAGATTAATACATCCCTCTACATGAAACTTCATTAAATCCCACAAGGAGAAAATCTTATGCACCTGATTACCTGGAAGAATGGATGGTTTTCTTCCCTCCTCCTTCAAGGAAATAGAAGCTTAAACAGTGAGGTGCTTACTTTAGGTAAAACATATCATAATTTCAAAGTATGCTCTAATCCCTTAAGTACATTGTACACACAGGTGGGGCTTCTTGTAGCATGCTCACCTTGTGAGCTTTAACTCTGCACAAATCTACAGCCATCCTTCCCTCCCTTGGAAGGCCATTAGCTCTCCAATTACAAAGTTCCTACAGTAAATTAACAGAGTGGATTTTTTTTTTTTTTTTTTTTTTTGGTAAACCATTTAAAAGCAGCTAATCCAGGAAATTAAACAAAAGTATCTTATCTCTCAAGTCTCCTCTCCGCCTCTTCTTTTCTGTCTCCTTTCCAACTTTCCCTGCTATCTCTGCTAATCTCACACCCCATCTCCTTTCATCAGCTCCCCTTGGCATGTCCCATGTCCCTGCTATTTGGAACTCCTTTCCAGTCTGCCTTTCAAGTGACTTCCCCTGTAAGTTTCTAGAGCCAGAGTTTTGTCACTTCTCGTCCTGCTGGCCCTCCTCAGGCCTCCTTAGCAAGCCGATAGCCACCAGAGGGGAAATAAATGTCAAGGATTTACACCTAACAGAAATGTTTTTCTTCTAACCACAAAGCAAATCATTTTCCTCTTAAAAATATTTTTATTGGTAAATTACAATTATACACAATAGTAGGCTCCAATGTGATATATTTGTATGTACACCTAGCATAATTTGGTCTAATTTGTCCCCCCGCCGCTCATACTCCTCACTCCCCTCCTTTATGTCCCCAGTCTCCACCCTCTACTGGTCTCTCTTCTATTTTCATGAGGTACCCCGACCTTATCTCCCTAATTTCCACATATGAGAGAAAACACATGACCCTTGACTTTCTGAGTGGCTTATTTTATTTGGCCATGATATTCTCCAGTTCCATCCACTTTCCTGCAATGAATAATTTTGTTGTTCTTTATGACAAACTCCGGTGTGTGTGTATGTCACATTTTCTTTATCCAATTATCTGTTGACAGATGCTTAGTCTGGTTCCATAACTTAACTATTATAAATTGCACTGCTATAAACAGGTATGCAGGTATCACGACAGTATGCTGACTTTAATTATTTTTGGAGAAATACTAAGGAGCAGTATAGCTGGGTCTTATGGTGGTTCCATTCCTAGTCTTTTGGGGACTATTTCCATAGTGTTTGCACTAATTCACATTCCCACCAACAGTGTATAAGTATTCTTTTCTCCCTACGTCCTCACCAGCATTTATTCTTGTTTGTGTTCTTGATGACTGGAATGAGATTCTAACTGGAATGAGATTCAAGCTCAGTGTAGTTTTAGCAAATCATTTTTCTAGGATGATATTAATGTCATGCATCTCGAAGCTGCCCTCAGAGGGAACAGTAACCGTAAAGTCACTTCACTTAGGTGTCCTAGAAACAGACCCTATGTTGGACAGCTGCACACAGAACCTTTATAGAGAGCGATCTCCAGAAATACACCTGAAAGGTCATGATGAAGGCAGGTTTGAGAACAGGGCAAACCGGCTAATAATAAGGTTGCAACTGAGGCCTTGCCCAGTACTTGAAGTTGCAAAACCAAGACGTCCCACACCGAGCAAAGTGAGATGAGCTTTTAATCCCAGCATTAACCGCCTCGTGAAAGTAGAAGGAATCTTGGGAATTGCAGTTTCTTTATGTGTAGGGCTGTGGCCATCAAGGGACATAGTGAAGAGTCATTTCACCAGCACTGCCACCAGCTGGTGGGATTATGTCCACCCTGTTCAGGGAGACTTGGTGGGCACCACTAGAAGACCCTATATACCTATGGATCCCTTCCTTGGTGGCTGTCGGGGGCCATGGTCACCACCATTTTCTGCATTGAGGAAATCTGTGTGAGAGTCTGACCAGGGCTGGAGCTCGGAGCTCTACACTCAGACATCCAGGCCCTGCTCCTCCCTTGGCCATCATGAACATGTCACCAAGGCATGTTTTTCAAAGCCAAGAGTTATTTACTGCTCAAGAGAAAGGGCAGGAACGAGAGTCCTGGAACACTAAGAGCTCCTAGTTTAACCATAGACAGCCTCCCTGCAGACTTTCCCAGGCAGAGCAGCCTGTGAAAAGGCAGATCTAAAGTCTGCAGGGGAAGGGAAAGAATGCCAGCTTGTATGTGTGGCCTCCCCTCACCTCTGCAGGGCCTCTAGATGTGGCTTTGACTTATTTCCTGAGTGTCACTGGGTTGGATTTGGGTTTAGGACAGAGACGTAGCCTCCTTTCACTGGACAGGCTCCAATTGCCAGCCTATTTAGTCACAGGGAGAGCCCGTACCGGGAGGCGATGGGGTAGAGAGAAAAGGGTGACAGATTAGTCCCATTTTCTCACTGGAATAACTGCTATGATTTGGAAGTGGTTTGTCCCCCAAAGGCTCATATGCTAGAAGTTTGTCCCCCCCATGTTAAAGTGTCACTGTGGTGGAACTATTAAAAAGTGGGACCTAATGGAAGTAATTACGTCATGGGGGCTCCTGCCTGGTGACTCGATTAATGTGTCTCACAGGAGTGGGCCCACTCTCAGGTTGTTATTGAAGAGCAAGCCTGGCTCCTCCCTAGTCTCCTTCCTGGTTTGCCATGTGACATCTCACATGTGCTCCTGCCATGCAATACCATCTGCCATGAGTCCCTTATCAGTAGCCAAGGTTGGTGCCATACTCTTGGCCTTCAAAACCATAAGCCAAAATAAAGCACCCAGCCACAGTTACTTTGTTATAGCAAAACAAAACAAAACAAAAAAGACCAAGACCATGTTTCATTTTTTAAAAGCCTAGAATGTGTAGTGATGCATGGGAGAAAAAAAATGCTGATTTTGCTTTCTTAAAGGTGGAATTCCAGCAGCTTTTGGTCTCAAATACCAGCAGTACCCACGTTTTCAGTAGCATTTGCAAAATGACCCTTAGCACACTGCACTTTAACATTTCCTTGGAGCCTTTAGAAAGAGGCAGGCCCAGTCTGACTTATCACCCATTGGGTGAGGATCTCTGGAAGCAGGGCTCAGACATCAGTATTTTAAAATGCTAATGTCCAAGGTTGCAACTCACTGACTAAGCCTCTTTACAAGGGGTTTGCCTCTTTAGCCTCTCAGCCTCAATGGTGCCAAGACAAGAGTCACCTGGAGGTACCAGCCAGGAAGGGAGCTATTGGGAATTTCCCATCATCCCCCTCCTTTGGTTTGCTCTTCCTTTTTACAGAGAACAGATCTTTTCTTTCTTTCTTCCCAAGTATCCCCCTTCTGGAATTTCTGACACCACCAAAAGGGCCTCTGTAATCTGGGAAAACCCAGCCTATACCAGCAAATCCCTCACTCAACTCTTAAGGGACCCAACATGCATGGTGTTCTGCTAACCTGGGAATCCAGAAGCAATTACTACCCATCTCCAACCCAGACCCGCCTGGGCTGGCAACACGCTCCGCCCATGGAGAAAGGAAATAAAATGGCATCCCGGACTTGTGGAGGAGCTTTCACCTGCCTGGAACCAGAGTCCTGTTTGAGCATCGCTGGGAACAGCAGGTGCCATTTAACGTCTGTCGACTAGCGTCACGCTTCCCTGACAACCCATCCATTAGGATTAAATGGTGTCTTACCACTGACATAACATTTACACTTCCTTCTGCCAAATTGGTATATTAAACTTTTTTTTTTTTTTAAGCATGGGTGCAGAGATGGATAAGGGTGGAAGTCGTTCAAGGAGGGGAAGGAATATGCTTGTGGCAACAAGGTTTTTGACTAAAATTTGCATGCAATAAATTCAGAGTTGGCATTAGAATTCCAGCCCAATGCCTGAAAAGCTTCAATGTAACTGAACCAATATTTAAACGGGGGTGATGGAAAGCAGTGACCTCCGCCCACTCTTCCATTGAGAGAAATGTTCACAGTAAGAACCTGAGGGCAGGAAGGGATGGCATTCTCTCATGGAAAAGTTTGGAATCTCTCCCTCACTCCATGCTGGGAACTTGCTAATACTTAGCCCTTCCATGATATTTTCCCCTCTAAGAAGATCCAAAGCACCAAATGCCATACATGCAGGTTCTCATGTCTTGCAAAGATGGACAGAGAGTGAGTGTGGCAGCGTGTTTCGAAGACTGCCATGGATAAAGATACGTGCAAGGTACTTATTTAGCTTTAGCAGAGCTCTGGCTAGACTTCCTGAATCTCCTTCCCGCGATAAAATAAAAACACAATGGAGACATTAGCAAGACGGACTTTTGAATTGTGCCAGAGAAGCGAGACACTTACAGACCCTGCAGATTTTTCTCAAGGTGCCCCTTAGTGAAAAGCACAAACTCGCAGGGCAAATTGATGGTGGAAGCTTGGACAAGGTCCCAGGATCCTAGATGTGACTCCCACAAATTAAAACCTCTCTGGAGTTTTAGTTTTCCTTATCTGCTGATGAATAGACAAGACCCTATGTAAATGTGCAAATTGCATTAAGAAATTCTGGTAGAAGGAGTGCTTTTTCAAAAAAAAAATTATTTGTTTATTTTTGTTCCTGGGGATCAAACCCAAGGGTGCTTAACCACTGAGCCACATCCTCACGCTTTTTAATTTTTGAGACAGGTTCTTGTTAAATTGCTTAGAACCTCGCTAGGTTGCTGAGGCTGGCCTTGAACTGCCATCCTCCTGCTTCAGCCTCCTAAATCGCTGAGATTACAGGTATGCACCCCCACAGCCAGCTTAGAAGGAATTTTTAAACAGAAAGAAAGAGGGAATGGAGTGAAGGTTAATGGTACCAGCAAGGAAAGACAGCAGTAGTGTAGATGCCAGTGTTCTGCACCCTCCTAGCTCTAGGATCCTGACTCCAGAAATGCTTTCCAGGCCTGGATCTCAGTTGAGTTCTGTCCCAGGTCGTGGTCTTTCTTTCCTGTGAGCCAATTCAACTGAGAGAGAGGAGGAAGGACCGAGTTTAAAGGGAAAGAACTGGACGGGTAGTTTTCCACAGGCTGTGGAGGCGTCCTTGTGTGCACGTGAGCTCACAACTCCTCTCAATGGCTTCTGATTGACCCCTGAGTGGAGAGATGGCTCAATATCCTGGAAATTAAGTTTTATTAGAGAGACAGACTGGGGGCATGTCAACTTTGGCTTCAGGAAGGAAAAAAAAAGCTGGACCAGGATCTGAGGAAAGGTGTTCACATTACAACCCAAATAGTTTTTATAAGATCCTGTTCAGGCACACATCCCAGAGGAGCAGGATGGGTTTGCACAAATAGGGTGCTTCACACACAGAGAAGCAGCCGTGTTGGTGAACAAGGTGCAGTTTACTCCAGGAGGCCATGAGAAAGGACTCAGAAGAGCTAGTTGACCATGGACCCTAAAAACCAGATCTAATTTGATCTTGTACAGCAAACAGAAGTATATGATGTCCCGAACAGCAGAGCTAAGCAGCTCCTCCTTCCTCTGCACTGATCAGACAAAAGTTGGACACTGAGCAGCTATGTGTTTGGTGAATGAATGAATAAATGAATGAATGAATGAATTCAGACTGCACTTGTAGTACTAGGCTCAGTTCTAAGCATCATAATTGGAGGGTTCTGATGTGGGTTCTCTGTCATGGGGAAGGTTCCTTGACACTGGCAACTCTTTGGTAAAAAGATCATAAGAAGGATAGAGGTCCATGGTCCAACTCCAAGATTCTTGCCAGCCCTCTGGTTCTACCATTCAAAAGAGAAGTACTGGGCTCTCACCTGGCTAACACCTGCTAATTGTGAGATGGAGGCAAATCACCCCAGCTTCTCTTAGTTTCAGCTACTCTTCTGTTAAATGAGAAAATTAATCCTTTCGGTGGTAAACTAAATCAAATCATTCTTACAGGTACTACCTCTGACTCATAAGGGAAACCATTGTGTAAGGGACAAAAAAGGAGATCTTTTGATTGATTGATACTTGATCTTTTGATTGATTGATACTTCATTCTTGAATCTTAAGAATTCATCTCCAGTTGAATATTCCTGGGAGAAGTAATGAACTAAGCATAATGAATAACTTATCCCTGATATGAGTAAGTTTATTGATTTAAAAAGAAATAGAAAACAGATCAGGGTAAAGTGCATGTGCACGTGCACGTGTGTGTATATGCATGCACACACACAAAAGAAGGCTGGAAGCTTGAGAAGAAAAATAAATTTCTATCGCTAAATTTCATTTAAGTTTAGTCCTGCCCATAAGCTAAATAATTTTGATTGTCTTATTGCTTAGTCTTATATTCTAAGCTTAAGCTACTACATTATTCTCTTGGAGCCCTTTCAACTTTAGATTTCAGAACATGCATATCATTGCCTGAAATGACTATCTAGAGAGGTCACCTGCTGTACAAGTGACAGGACAGGCATGGATGATGACTTATCTCTAGTGCACTATTTATGCTTCTTTACCTTCAACTCAGAAATTAGAGAATATGGAAGGGGATGAAAATGTCTTCATTTTTACTTTTAACTGAAAGTGACATAGTTCTAAGCCCTTTGCCTCCTAAGTCAATAATCACACAGAATTCTCTAAAAAAAGTAGCATGATATGAATAACAAAGAGGATGGATTCTAGTTTTAGGTGCAACTTGTAATCCTGAGTGTACTTTCATGTTGGTTGTGTGACCACAGGCAAATTATTTGACCAAACTGAGACTCAGATTCTTAATCTTTCAAATGGAGGTATGGAGCTTTATTTACAGAGTTGTTCTAAGAATTAAGTGAGATAAATCTAGCACATAATAATCATCAAGAATTTCCAGTTCACTTTACTCTTTTTGAGAAACTGTCTAAAGTTTATCCAAACGTATGCATAAAACTTGCAAACTATAATTAAGTATATAAATATTTAGAACACTCACTTAATATATACATACTTTTCCATGAAGCAACATCTCAAGTGGTGATGTGACCACTCAATATGCCAGTGAGTTAATACTCCATAATATAAACCACCATATAATTGGACACAAAAGTTGTAGGTAGGTAAATGGATTGAAAACAGACTCAAGGAGAAGTACAGAAAAAGTTACCACAAAGAGAATTAAAGATTTATGTCTCCAAGATACAGTAATTTCTCCTGGGCTGAGCTATAACTCTATAGAATACATAAGAGATGCTTCCCATAAGGGAAGGACTATGTCCTCGGAATTAAGACATGAGAGGTAGAAGACCAGAAAACAGGGCCTCTTGCTTCCATGCCCAAAACTGGATTGTACAAGTACAAAGAAAAATAAATCAACAAAAATAGCTAAGAGGCATTTCTAAACGTGTCCAGCTGCAAAAATTTATGACCATTAGTTCTTGCAGAAAGGTCATTTCAGATAAAACAACTATTTTTACAGAAAACAAAAATGAAATATATATTGATTGGTTTTTCATTGACTCTCCCAGCCCTGGGAGAGGCATGGAACAGGAAAAAGCCTGCCTAGGCAGTTTACACTTTGCCATTGCCTCATCCACTTAAATTTGGACTAGAGGGAGGAATTCAGAAGCTGAAGTGTAGTGTGGACCATGTGGATCATTTTTTTTTCCTCTAGCATTTTTTTTTTTAGTACTGGGGTTTAAACCCAGGGCCTCACACATGCTAGACAAATGTTATTACACTGAGCTACACCTTTAGCTATTTTAAAAATTTTATTTTGAGACAGGGTCTCACTAAATTGCAGAGGCAGGCTTCAAACTGTGATCCTCCTGACTCAGCCTTTGGAGCGGCTGGGATTACAGGAGTGTGCCCCTGTACCCAAGTTCCAGCATTCTTTCATACAAGAAAGGAAAAGATTCAAAGACTGGAGACTTTTCACGGCCAGGTTCAATCTTTGAGTATGGAAGGGAGGAAGGAGAACCCAGAGCAGAAGGCCTTCCCTACTAGTTGATTCAAAGAGACTACAGCCCAAAGTTTTTGTGAGCTTGGGAAATGATCCATTTTTCTATGTCTTCATTTCCTATCTATAAATTTATCTCTAGGGTCTCCTCCTGCTCCTACCAGTCTATATTTAACAATTTCTATTTTTGAAGCCATCAGATCCTTCCCATAACTGTCTAAATTCAAAAACATTAAAATTTAAGAACAATATTTGCATGTGAGACATTATTCAAGCAGATGCCCAGTAATTTATGACAACGTCTAGCCCAGTGCAGGTTGAGTTAAATTTGTATAATCTAAACAAAGGATTTGTTTCACATGAGTGTTAGAATCAAAATAAATGATGCTGTTAGAATAACTAGGTAACCACAGGGGTGTCCTTATTGGGATGTTGCAGATGCTGGTTTGGTCAAGGTCTTCAGTATTATTTAAAGATAAGTGAGCTAGAAAACCATGAAAAGACATGGATGCAACTTAATGCAAATTGCTAAGTGAAGAAATCAAAATGCAAAGGGCATTGTGTAACTAAAATCACACAGTATGAAATCACACAGTATGAAATCACACAATATTCTAGGAAAGGTATAACTAGAGTAACAGTAAAAAAATAAAATTAAAAAAAAATCAGTGGTTTCCAGTGAATTGGGGGAGGGAAGAATGAGTAGTTGGAGCACAAGGGACTGTTAGGACAGTGAAACTTCTCTGTGATACTGTGATAGTGGCTATGTGATATTATGCATTTAACAAAACCTATAGAAACATACAGCACAAAGAGTGAGTTTTAATATGTGTAAACTAAAAAATTATTTAAAAGATCAAGGTCCAAGAAGGAATGTAGACTGCAAAAAGAGAATCTTACCTGTATTACACAATAATGTATAAAACAATTTCAGTAAAGGAGGCGGGGAGATCGTGATCTAAGTAACTGTGGAACTAGGTGGAGACTGAGAAGCTAAAACTTGGATGGAGGCAGAACTGTAAAGGAGCAGCATTTTTGTTTGTTATTAAAGTTAATCTGGTACAAATTTAAATTAGAGTGTTATAATTTTGGGATGTTAACTGTAATCCACCTGGTGCCCACAAATAAAATAGTTGTAGAAATACACAAGAGCAAATAAGGGAATTAAAATATTTCAGTACAAAAAATCAACCAAACATAAATGCAGAAAGTAATGCAAGGAAGGAACCACAAAAGAGCTATGAAGCATATAGAAAATACAGGAAATTACAGTAAAAATAAACGATCAGTAATTATTTCTAATGTAAATGGATTGAATTTTCTAATCAAAAGAAGAGATAGATTGAATGGATTTAAAAAAAAAAAACACAATCCAACAAGGTGATGTTTATAAGGCTCACTTTAGATCCAGAGACACTAATAGGTTAAAAGTGAATGAATGGAAAAGATATTGCATGCAAGGAGTAATAAGAGTAATCAGGAGGGGCTGGGATTGTAGCTCAGCGGTAGAGCGCTTGCCTTGCATGCGTGAGGCCCTGGGTTCGATCCTCAACACCCCATACAAAGTAATAAAATAAAGACATTGTGTCCATCTATAACTAAAAAAATAAATAAATAAATTTAAAAAAAAAGAGTAATCAGGAGAGTAGGAATGGGTATACTAATATCAGACGAAAAAGACATTAAATCAAAAAAGATTATAAGAGACAAAGGAGGACTTGGTATATTCAAAAAGGATTCAATACAGCAAGATGATATCACAATTATAAACATTTATGCATATAGTAAGATAATCAAAATATATGAAGCAAAAATGACAGAACTGAAGGGAGAACGGACAGTTCTACAATAATAAGAGATTTTTAATACCTCACTCTCAATAATGGATGGAAAAACCAGACAGAAGTTAAAGAAATGTACAACTTGAACATCATAACAATTTAGATCAAACAGACCTATACAGAGCACTACCCAACACAACCAAACACACCTTATTTTCAAGAGTATGTGGGCATTCTCCAGTATATACGATAAGTTATGCTGTGAATTAAAGCTCAATAGATTTTAAAAGTATCTTCTCCAAACACGAAAGTGCTGAGGTTTGAATGTTCCCTCCAAAATTCATGTTGAAATTTAATGACTATCTGTATTTGTGTTAATCAGATGTTTTGGCCCTGAGATGAAAATACCTGGCAAGAACAATCTAAAGGAGGAAAAGTTTATTTTGGCTCATGGTTTCAGAGGTCTCAGTCCATGGTCAGCCTATTCCATTGCTCTGGACCCAAGGTGAGGCAGAAGATGATGGTGGAAGGGCATGACAGAGGGAAGCAGCTCATCTCATGGCAGCAGAGAAGCAGAAAGGGGAAGGGAGAGAGGAGCCAGGGACAGATATAGTCTAAGGCCACGCCCCAGAGACCTGCTGCTTCCAGCCATGCCCTACCTGCCTACAGTTATCATCCAATAGTCCATTCATCTATCAATGGATTAATCTAATCCATCTAGTGGATTAATCCACTGATGAAGTTTCCACTGTGACTTTAAGTTAATGATCAGGGTTCTAATCATTAACTTAAAGTCACACTTCTGAACCTTGCCACTTTGGGGATCATGCTTTCAAAGTGTGAGCTTTCCTGGGGACATTCCAGATCAAAATCGTAACCCATCGTTGTACAGTATTGAGAGGTGAGACATTTAAGAGGTGATGGATTAAGGCCATTATCGTAGAGGTGGGTCCTTGGTAAAAAGGTTGAATTCAGCCTGATTTTCTTGTTTCATGCACGCTTGCTTGCTTTTCCTCCACAGTGTCATGCAGCATGAAGGCCCTCACCAGAGGCTGGTGCTGTGCCCATGGACTTGCTAGCCTCCACCCCCATGAGCCCAATCTACTTCAGTTGCTCACAGATCACGCAGACTCTAGGGTTCTGCTATAGCAGCAGAGAATAGAATAAGAAGAATGGGATGGAGTTAGAAGTCAACAAAGAAGGAAGACTGGAAAGTCATACATTTTTGGAGATTGAACAATGGATTCTTAAACAACCAATGGATCAAAAAGAAGTCACAAGGAAAAGACTTAGAGATGAATGAAAATGAAAAAAAATATCAAAACTTATGGGACACAGCAAGTCGTACTAAGGGGAAGTTTACAGCTATAAATGCACTAAGAAACAAGAAAGATGCCATAGAAACAATCTAACTTTACAACTCAAGGAACTAGAAATAGAGCAACAAATTAAACCCCAAGCTAGAGAAAGGATCAACAAAGAAATAAATGAATAGACAACAGAAAAGCCAGAGGGAAAAATAAAAACAATAACCACCACCAAACCACCCCCCCAAATCTAGTTCTTTGAAAACTGGGTAAAAATGACTAATGTTTAGCTATATTGACTGTGAAAAGAGAAATAAGACTCAGCTGCTAAAATAAGAAATGAAAGTGGGGACATTACTACCAATTCTGTGGAAATAAAAGGATTATAAGAATATTATACACAATGGTACATAACTTTGATGACTCAGATGAAATGGACAAATTAACAAAAACAAAACCTACTGTGACTGACTCACAAAGAAATAGAAAATCTGAACGGACCCATAACTAACAAAGACATTGAATTGGTGATTAAAAATCTTCAGATGAAGAAATGCCTGGACCTGAGGGCCTCCCTGGTGAATTCTACAAACATTTAAATAACAATTAACACCACTGTTCCTCAAACTTTTCCAAAAAATGTAAGGGTAAAGAACATTTCCCAGCTTATTCTGTGAGGTCAGCTTTGCCCTGATAACAAAACAAGACAAAGATACTGTAAAAAAAGACAACCACAAATCCTACCAAGGAGTCTCTTCTCTGGAGATGGGAGATGCGTTTGTGAATTGGTCTGACATGCATTGCTGGGGGACCTGCTCAGTGACCAAGTCACAGGGCTTGAGGTGATTTTGTGTTTCATTCCCATGGTTTCTATTCCTCTTTCTCATTAAATTTCTGGGGCAGAAACAGGGCAGTGTGACTTGCTGTGGCTGATACAGGCTCATCAGCTTCATCCCAGGTTTCCATCCATGCATTTCATTCATCTCTTCCAGAACCATCTTTAAAGAAGGGTATTACAGCAGCTGTATTCACAACTGCAAAAACATGGCAGCCAACAAGATGTCTGTCAGCTGGGTGCCCCCGCCTTGAATCCCAGCGGCTCCAAAGGGAGGCTGAGGCAGGAGGATTGCGAGTTCAAATCCAGCCTCAGCAAAAGTGAGGCACTAAGCAACTCAGTGAGACCCTGTCTCTAAATAAAATAAAAAATAGGGCTGAGGATGTGGCTCAGTGGTCAAGTGGCCCTGAGTTCAATCCCTGGTACCCTCCACCCATCCCCAAAAAAGATGCCCACCAGTAAGTAAAAGGATAAATACACTGTGGTGCATTCAGACAGTGGAATATGGTCCAGCGCCAAACAGGCACGCACCACCACACCATGAAAAGACACAGAGGAAACTTAGATGCACATTGTAAAGTGGAAGACGCTGATCTAAAAGTCTACATGCTGTGTGAATCCAACTCTGACATTCTGCAAGAGGCAAATCTGTGGAAATGGGGGAAGATCAGGGGTTGCCAGGGTTGAATAAGCAGGATGAAAAGGTGCAATGCAGAAGGGTTTTAGGATAATGAAACCAGCCTGTGAGAAATTATAATAGTTGATTCACATCATTAACTATTTATTAAAACCCATAGAATGCACAACACCAAGAGTGAACCTTAACATAAACTATGGACTTTGGATGATAATACTGTGTCCTTGTGGATTCATCAGTTGGAACAGATGTATCATGCTGGGGGAAGTTCGATGGTGGGGTAAGGTGTGGGAAAGGGCAGAGAGTACATGGGAAATAACTCTATTTTCTGCTCACTTTTTTTTTTTTTTTTTTTCTTTTTTAAAAAAATTTTTTTTTTTAATTTTTTTTTTATTTTTTTATTTTTATTTATTTATTTTTTTTTTTAATTTTTATTCTTGTTTTATTTAGGCTTACATGTTGACAGTGTAAATTGACTCATTGTACATAGATAGAGGATAACATATCAATTCTCTAGTTGTAAGTTGTATAGAATCACATCATATATGCAGTCATACATAAAGTTAGGGTTATTATGACCATCATATTCCATCACCCTTGCTGTCC
>PVHX01013105.1:0-56183 GCA_004024805.1 Geosciurus inauris | reverse complement strand
ACACACACCTGCTACCCCACACCCACACACACCTGCTCCCTCACACCTGCACACACTTGCTCCCCCACACCTGCTCCCCCACACCTGCGCACACCTGCTCCCCCACACCTGCACACACACCTGCTTTCCCACACCTACGCATGCACCTGTTCCCCCACACCTGTGCACACACCTGCTCTACCCACACAGCCTGGGGTAGGGAGGGGCCCACCTGGCCCGCTGCAAACCTTGTTCTGATTGTTGCAAAGTGGACAGCTGTCCCCTTAAAACACAGAGCAGAGTCAGAGAGAGACCCACACACGTACAGTCGCGCGACTTTGGGGGTGCCCAGGCCACTCGGGGGGGAAAATGGGCTCTTCAACGAGTGGCGCTGGGAGAACTGGACGTCTGCGCGGGGCACTGTGGAGCTGGCCCTCCCTGACTGCGCGGGGCACTGTGGAGCTGGCCCTCCCTGACTTCACACAGGACGTGAGCTCAATGGGATCAGAAACCTAGGCACAGGTCCTGAAGCTCTAGTTCCACCTCGCGGACTGGGCAGTGATGTCTCAGGTTTGGCACCAAAGGCACAGACAACAGAAGGAAAAAGACACGCTGGACTTCAGGGAAGTTAAGGTCTGCGTGGAATACAGCATCAATAGAGCACAGGGTCGCGCCCGGGGAGAAGGCACTCACAGACCCCACCCCCACCAGGGTCAGACCCAGAACACAGAGAACTCCTCCACTCAAGCCAGCCTGGTACAAAACTGGGCAAAGCTCTTGAAGCAGCATTTCTTCCAAGGAGGTACACAAAAGGCCAGTGGCCACACAGAATGACTGTGACCACCATCACTGACCACTCAGGAAATGCAGACCAAAACCAAACCCACAAGACACTCGAGACACTCGGTGAGATGGTCACTGTCACAAAAATGAAGCAGCAGGTGCTGTCAAGGACATGAAGAGGTCCCTCAGGGTGGGAGCCTCTGAGAGAAAGCCTGGCATGTCCTGGATTTGGGCCTGGGGGATCTGCCAAGGGCAGCTCATTCCAGGGCAAACCAGCAGAAGGAAGCCCCCTGGACACAGAGACTGCTCTCGAGTTTCAGAATGTGCAGAAGGTCAGGGACTACAGTCAGACAGCAGGCAGGATTGGAACGTCCACCAAGTGGTGAGGGAAACCCAAACAGGGTGTGTCCACACAGGGCACCATCACCATCTCAAGAAGGAGGCAATTCAGCCGGGCACAGTGGTGCACACCTGTGATCCCAGTAGCTTGGGAGGCTGAGGCAGGAGGTTATCAGTTCAAGGCCAGCCTCAGCAATTTAGTGAGGCCCTAAGCAACTCAATGAGATCCTGTCTCTAAATAAAACACACAAAAGGTCTGGGCATGTGGCTCCAGGGTTAAGTGCCTCGGGGTTCAATCCTCAGTACCAAAAAAAGGAGAGTCTCACCTGCTGCAATACAGATGGACCTCAAGTACCCCAGGCCCAGGGACACAAGCCGAAGGGCACACAGTACTCCTATGGGGCCCAGAGCCACCAGCTCCAGACAGGCAGGAGGAGCCAGCGGGGCGGGAGGGGAGCAGGGTTTGACCAGCAGGTTCCAGGCTGGGGAGGCGAGGAAGCCCCAGAGGTAGGAGTGGTGAGAGCCACACAACAGGGCGAGTGTGCCCAGCGCCCTGGACTGTGCCCTGCACAGGGTCAGGCTGGGCGATCCTGTGTTACGTGTACTTAACCACAGAAAAGTCGGAACATAGCATACGATGAAAATAGAGCAAAGAATCTCTTAGAAGAAATCTCAGAGTGCACTGTGCTGGAGGGTGAGGAGGTGCCTGGGGGGCTGTTTTCCTGGAGTTTTCATATGTTGAGTCGCCCAGAGGGCAGGTCTGGCAGGTGCAGAGGCCTGGTCAGGGTCGAGGCAGGAGGCCAGAGGGCACAGAGCAAGCGATCCCACCAGTGCCTCTGAGGACCTCCCTCGTCCACTCCAGCCCCGGAGGCTGGAGAAGGGTCTGCAGCGCCAGGGCAGAGGCCCCAGGGATGTGCCAGGACTGCCCCCAGCACATGAGACCAACCCCACCCCTGCCCGCACTCTGCCTGGTCCTTCCTCACGGTCAGTGGAGTGGGTGCCCAGGCCCCTCTCCAGGAGACTGGCCACTTGTCCAGAAGCCCTCTGTTACACTGTGCCAGGCCAGTACCTGAGGGACAGCACAGCAGGCCTGCTCTCGGGGACCCCCACTCTGCTCTCGAGGACGCAGCTAGGAGACAGCCTTCCTTGGCTGGGAGAAGGAAGGACCTCACCTCCTGGTTCCAGAGCCCACCCCGCATGGCTGCCTAGCCTCCAGGGACAGCAGGGCACATTGACACATGATCTCATTAGGACTTCAGACCCGCCAGGGCGCACAGCCTGGGGCTTGGCGGTCAAGGCGGAAAGTGCTGGTTCCTCCGGATGGTCAGGTTCCGTTTCTATTTATTTCGTTGCCATTAGAAGCCACGGGACCATTTATTGATTTTTTTATTAGACGTGTTATCTCCCATTACCTAGCAAAGTGGACAAAACTGGAGAAAACAGGCTCAGGGCAGACGTCCACACGGCTGCCCTGCTGATGTGGCCCGGGCATTGAGGGGCATCTTCCCCGCAGGCTCCTGGTTGAATTGTGACTGCAGAAGAGACACAGTGTCTGCCCTGCAGCTGCCCGCTGGGAACATTTTCCACAGGGCAGCAGATTCAGTCCTAGCTAAAGAGGAGGGGGAGGAGCCTGAGGAGCCCACGGAGGGGGAGGTGCTGGCTGCCGCGGCCCTGGGGTCTGGCAGGGTCTTCTTGTCTGGCTGCACCTGGTCCCTCCGCAGAGGCAGCTGCAGCACATGAACTCGCAGGGCAGACCTCGCTTTGCCTCTTATCTGTCCACGTGGACGCAGACCTGCTGGCTGCTCGCACACACGCACGCAGAGCTGACTGCAGGCACACGAAACCCAGGGTCCCACATGACATCTGACCTGGCTGCCTGCGCCCGAGGACAGGAGGGCCTGGGCAGAAGGGACACGTGCAGGGGCCTGGGACTGAGGGGCTCTGGGCCTGCCCCCTCCCTGTCTGCCCCGCAGGCCCTGAACATCAGGAGTATGTCTCTGGGAGCAGCCAGCAGAGAGGGCTTCACTGCCCCGTCTCCTACCTCTATCGACTTTGTCACCAGGCACATGATGGATGACCTTTTGGAGTCAGTGGATGGCGAAGTCTGTGCCTTTATATTTGTTATTAAAGAACCCGTTTTTTAGCTGAAAAAGAGACACACTCTGACTATAAAAGCAATCCATGGTCGTTAGAGAAATGTACGGGGCAGAGGGTTGAGAAGAGGACAGCAGGAGCCTCTAACGCCAGAACAGAAGCATGGCCAGTGGCCCCTGGGAGCAGGCCAGGGAGCCCCCAGTGGCCTGCGTGGATCTGGCAAGAGTGAGCTCCTGATTCTACGTGGCTATGTCACGGGAGGGAGGGGCTCATGCTGGGCTCCTGTCCTCGTTCTCTGAAGTGGGCAGCATGGGAGGTGGGGCCAGGCAAGTGGGCCTTTGGCACCCAGCGGTGGTGGCAGCTAGGAGGTGCTGCTGCTCTGCCTGTCTGTGACAGCAACAGTTGCCCATTAAATGGCTCCGCCCACCACCAGGGACACACTGAGGAGGCCTGTGGTGGGGTGGGGTGGTTCTCAGTGAGGCAGGGATGCATTCCATGGGCCACGGCCCCCAGCCAGGACCGACCCATTCACTGCAGCCTGAGCAGCAGGAGGCCCCAGGCCCCAGACCAGGCACAGCTACTGACCTCCTGCACCCAAGCTCCGCCCAAAGGAGGTCATTTCCATCTCAGGGAGGAGGGGGCACACCCAGCCAAGTGGTCAGCAAAGCAGCTGCCCTAGGCCTGTCCTGTGGTCATATATAGGCAGGGGACAACAGGGTGAGCCACCCAGCCTGCTCCCCCTGTGTCCAGGAGACAGCCAGTCCCCTCTGCCCAGGGGTCTGTCCCACCTCACTCACCCACTGAGGCCTCCCCACCCTCTGAAGGGGAATGAGGAGCTGGCATTTCAGTCACTCTCAGAGGGAGCAGAGGCTCGGCGCCCCTGTGAGACTGGGACCTGAAAGGTGGTTTCTTCAGGCTTGGGGACTCCAAAAGGCAGAGTCAGGGTCTGCCAGTTACGCGAGGGGGTGGGTGCGGGCCGGCTGGAGGAGGTGCTCCCTCGCGCTTCCTCCCCTTCCCCAGGGTTGGTGGCCACAGCCCCCGCCCACTGAGCCTTGCCCTGGGCTCTGTGATGCTGGCACAGGGTCCAACCCACATAATGGGGGGAGGGGGGCCACAGGCTATGAGTCCTGGCCACGTGTCTGGCCACAGGCTGACCCCGCTGTGCACACCGCCTCTCACCAGATGCTCTTCACGGCTTTGCCTTCAGGCACCACAGAGCCGCTCTGCTTTTCTCTTCTGCCTCTCCAGTGGCCCTGGTCTGTGTCACTGTGACAGGTGGCAGTGGCTGCTGCACCAGGGGACAGGCAAAAGCTCCAGGCAATGCTGAGAACAGAGGAGGGCATGGCCACGGTGGCTCACTCACTGAGCTCAGAGGACAGGGTGAGGGCTGGGGCCGCAGGAGGGTCCCTGAGGGCAGTAAAGGCATAGGTGGGCAGGAATAGAGGGCCAGGGTAGGGGAGACTTGGGGACACTCAGGGTGAGGACAGGGCTCAGAGTGTGGGCAGGGTGGGGACACCAAGCTACGCCCAGCAGGCCCCAGCCCCCCAGGTTCTTGGAGGTTCCTCAGCTCCTGGCCCTGGACAGGCTGCAACCTGTGGACACATGCTCCCAGGGGAAAGCACCAGCCTGATCCACGGAGGCAAGGAGGTGTGGGGCCCACAGCAGGACGTCCCGGGTGGCACTCCACACACCCACAGGGCCCCCAGGCAGTGCTGTCCCTTTTCCCCAGCTGTGCCCTGCCTGGCGGGCCCTCTCCATCTGCAGTTGTCATGGCCTCTTGCTTCCTGTGGGGTCACGTCTGCCCAGGGCAGGGAGAGTCTATGGCCTCACAGCCCGTGGGCCCTGAGCGCTCTTTCCTGCATTCCCTGTGGGCTGGCGCCACCATGTGGCCCACTGCAGCATAACCTCGCCCGGGCCAGCCCTGCCAGGTGTCCAGCAGGGCAATCGGTGGAGGACTGTCTGTGCTCCGCAGGTTCAGAGTCGCCTGGCGTTGGCTGAGCTGGGGGTGGATGCCCACACCTCAATTCTCCACATCTCAGGGCTCAGCCCGTTGACAGCCTGAGTCCTCGCAGTGGCTCTGTGTCCTAGAACCCTGGACCTTGTCAGTCACTGGGTGAGGTTCTCCAGGGACATGCCAATAAAACTCCAAGTCAGAAGAGCAGAGGAGTCCACACCAGACCCCAGTCACCAGCTGGAGCCAGGGCCTCCTCCTGGTCCCTGGAGGTTTCTGGGTCCACCCAGCCCACTCACTGCAGCCCAGCCACATGGGCTCAGACTTCAGCCCTGAGCAAGGCTGCTCCCTGCCCCACCCCAGCAGGACAGGCCACTCTGTCCCTGCAATACTTCACAGAGTGCTGTGGTCCCAGAGTGTTCATGTGCTCTACAACCTGCCTGGGGCTCTGTTATCACCCCTATTTGACAGGATGGGGGTGGGACCTGGGCCTTAGGACCACAGGGTCAGGCTGCCTCTGCCACCTTGGAGAAGGCTCATCTGAGGCAGGAGAGCATCCCCCCTGGATGGAGGGGTACACCCGTCCCTGCTATGATCCAGGGCATTGGATCCAGGCGGGCAGCACCACAGGGCATCAGTTCACCTGGTCAGGTGGGTAGGCCCAGGGGCCAGGCTGATCTGGGGATCTTGGTGCCCCTCAAGAGGAGATGGGCCATCCCTGGTCTGGTGCTGTGTGTCCCTCAGGGGTCCCCCACCTTGGTCACCACCATCATCCCACAGACACTGGGGCCAAGGGCAGCGTGATGGGGAAAGGGGGACAACCTGGGGTCCACGCCTGCATTCAGGACCACCTCAGACATGAGCTCCTCCACCTGGCAGCGGGGAGGAGGGTGGCCCAGGACAGCAGGGTCTCTGGCCTCGCCAGTGCATCCTGCAGTTCCGTCCCTTTCTATCTCACTGTCTCATTCCTCTTGGTCTCCTGTCACTCTCTGTCTCTCTCTCTGTGTCTCTAACTCTGTCTCTGTGTCTCCATATCTCTCACTGTCTCTCTGTCTCTGTCTCTCTCACTGTGCCTGTCTGTCACACTGTCTCTCTGACTCTCCGTGTCCCTCTGTCTTATTGTGTCTGTCTCTCTGTCTCAGGCACACAAGGAGGAGGAGGAGGAGGAAGTTCAGGTGGGAGTCACCTCAGGACCAGGTGGCCTTCCCTGAGCATGGCCAGATGGCCACATGGTGGGGCCGTTGCCCCGGTTTTGGGAGTCCTGGCTAGGGAGGAAGTGTTGCTCCCCAGGCTGGGGACAGGGCCAGGACAGGAAGGGCTGGGCAGCGAGAGCTCAGCAGGCGCCGGGCAGGAGTGTGACGTGGGCTCCCCATCAGTGCTGAGCCGACTGTCACGGGACAGGGAGACGGGCTGGGCCAGGCCCAAGGCCAACTGGAGGTAGTACCCAGAGGTGTGAGCACTTCCAGGCAAGTTTGGGTCACTCAGGTCCCCAGAAAGCCCTGCTGGGATTGTTGCAAGGGGTCCTGGGGTCTCCAGAGCTCCCGAGCCCCGTCTCTAGTCTGGCCACAGGGCTGAGGCTGACGTGCAGTGGGGGCTGGTGAGGCAAAGCCGGAGGACATGGGGTCCAGACATGTGCGTGTGCACACACACAGGCATCCCCTGCACATATGTGCACACACACACACCCACATGCAGGCACATGTGCCCGGCACGGGTGAACTCCTCCGGGCCAGTCCCCAGCTATGTCACACATGACCGCAGTGCACCCCTGCCCCGTGTGTTCTGCCCCTCCACACACCGCAGGAGAGGGGCACACTGTGGCCATGGGGCACCTGCTCATGCCCTGGCCTCCCACTGGCCGCATGGTCACATGGCAGTGGGTGGCGGCTCAACCCAGGGCCTGCTGTGGTAGAGGGGGCCGCACGTGTGACACGAACCCCTGAGCGTCTTGGCATCCTGGCTCCAGCTCAGCTGTGTCCCCACACACTCCACAGCCCCACTCAGGCCCCTCATGCCTTCCTTCCAACAAGGGCAAGGCCTGGCTCAGGGGACAGTGGCAGGGTCAGGGCCCCTCCAGCCCCATGATTGTGGGTGGGAACAGCGTTTTCTACTGAGGTAAAGGACTGACTTAGGACCCAAGGGCTGACTTAGGCACCCAGCAGGAGCCTGGCCAGAGTCCTCCCCTGGGAAGAGCAGAGCCCCTTCTGGACCCCCCCACAGGCTGAAGATGTGTCCCTGGCCCTCCCTGTTCTGGCCACACTGTGCTCAAGGGCCAACTGGTCCCTGCTTTGCAGGGCCAAGAGCTGGGCTTTTCTTGTGGCCATTGGCCGCCCAGCCCTCCAGTCCTGGCCTGAGCCCCTCACCTTCCTAGGCCAGCCCTCCTGTTCCCAGCTGGACCTGGCCACCAGCTACAAGTGCTGGGCCCACAGATGATTAGAACCTGCTAGGTGTTCTGGGGTTTCCTGCCCAACCCCGAATTCCCTGCACTGGACTTGGATGGCTCAACCTGCGGCCTGCGCTGGGTAGCCTGGCCAGCACACACAGCCCGCCACAGACGGCCATGGTGGGACATAGCAGCTATCGAGCTCGGCACAGCCAGCACTGCCACGGAGGCCACAGCCACAGGGCCCCCGCCAGTGGGCAAGGGGAGACTTCACAGAGCTCCGGAGTGCCCTGCCGTGTGTGTGCAGGGGTCTGGGGGTGGTGGCAGGAGAGATGGGGCAGTGAGCAGAGCACAGAGCAGGGACGCAGCCTGCAGGTCCCGAGGAGTGCGTGGGCACTTTCCAGGCCCCTCCTGGCCCCTCAGGGGCTCCCTGAGCACGGTCCCTCTTCCCATGTCCATGGTGCGTGGATGATGCATGAGACCACTGCACTCCACACTCGGGACCCCTGGAGCCAAGCTGTTGTCCTATGACAAGGGCACTCTTGCTGGAGCCCCTGGCCAGCAGGGTGACCTGGCCTTGCAGGGACCTCCGGAGTTGAACTCACACCACCCTTCCCAGGCCCTCTGGCACTGCCTGGTGAGCTACCCCTGCCCCCTGGACAGGACCTCCAGGCCCTTGGGCTGGGAGAACCCCATGGTTGTCTCTAGCACCAATGTGCAGATAGGCTATGCCTGCACAGACCCAATTATTGAGCACCTACTGTGTGCTGCCATGCTCCAGGTATTGTGGGACCAATAGGGAGTCAGATGTGTCAGCGTACTGTGAAATATGCTGCCTGGGTGGCCCGTCCACTTTCCTGACCACTCTCAGGCAGGCCTGCCAGCCAGTGTGACCCCAGAGCCCCAAGGTGGTTCCTAGGTTCCCATTGTCCCCAGGTGCTTGATCCTCACCAGCAGCATCTCCTGCTGAGCTGAGTGGGATCCTGGCTCCATTAGCCCAGGTGTCATGTCCCTAAGGCAGGCCAGGTCCCCTCCCCACACCCTCCTTCTGGCCCTGCCCCAGCCTCTGGCTGGGAACAAGGTTGGACAGTGAGATGACCGTTGAACTTGGACAGAATGTCCCCTGTGCTGAGCAGCAAGAGTGGTATGGAGGTGAGGGTGTGGTGAGGGCGGGGGCTGGGGAAGGGGTGCCAGTGGGTGAGGGGACAGGGAAAGAGACAATAGCGACACAGCCCCCCTCACGGCAGCCTCCCAGACAGGGCCTCCTCGACCCCCGCTCCTGCTCACCTCGGGCTGCAGGACGTCCCAGGCTGGGGCTACAGCAGCAGGCATCATTTCTCCCAGTTCTGGGGACTGGAGGTCCAAGATCAAGGCGTGGGCAGGGCTGGCTCCTGGCGAGGGTCCCTTCCAGGCTTGCAACCCAACTTCTGGCTGTGTCCTCAACATGACCTCTTCCTGTGCCCCCCGGAAAGAGAGCCAGCCCTCCTGTGTGACAAGGACATGAGTCTGCAACCAGGGAGATCGCCAGCCCTCACTGACCTCAGTGGTCCTGGTCCTCCCCGTGACCACCAGCCCGTTGCATGCTCACCACCTCCGCCCAGAGCTGGTGGCTCCCCACCTCGCCCCAGAGACACTGAGGCTCAGGAAGGCCCAGCAGAGCTCAGGGAGCTGCACAGACCGGGAAGGGCCAGCAAGGGTCTGGGTGCGCCCTGCACCCTGAGAAGGATGTGGCCATATGGCCAGAGCCCAGACCTCTTTGTAGGCCTGCCTCTCTGAGGGACCTGAGTCACAGGAATTGGGGCAGAAGGTCCTCTGCAGATCCCAGCGCACATAGCCCCAGGCCAGGAGGCCCTGCAGCGTGCAGGGCCATCAATGTCAGGGCCATCCATGATTCCATTATTTGGGGAGAACATCAGGGCCTGCAGTCAGCATCTCCCTGAGGACGTCACCACATGGAGCTGTTCACCCACTCTGGCTGGCCCCTGAGGCACCTGAGCCCACGTTCAAAACGGTGCCCTTAGGAGGGCCTCCTGCAGCGTCCCCTGGAACTCCACGGCTCAATGGGCAGTGAGGACCCCACAGGGCCATAATGGCACAGAAATCTCTAACCCCGAACCATAAAGAGGCCGCCCGCGTTTTGATTCTGCAATTTTATAGCAAAATGAAGAGATAAGTCAGCTTTGATTCTGGCTCTGTTTTATTAGCTTATGTTTTTATTCACTCTCTTGTTCAGGGGAACAAACGGGTTTATGGCCATCTCCCCATCTCTGTCAGTCGCAGGCAGGGTGGCAGGCGGCAGCCCTGATAAGGGCTTGGCTTGACTTCCTGTACCCACTGGGGGCTGGGGTACAAGTAAGCCTGGGATTGCCCAGGCCTGGAGGATGGGCTCCTGGAGGGGTCAGGCATTCCAGGACGCCGGCTCGACAAGCCTCCTGTTTCTCCATCCTACCCACCACCTTCCACCTGGATGGACACTAGCTCCTGCCCCCAACGTCCCTGTGCCTTGATTTCCTGACCAAAAAACAGGGCACCAGCTGTTCTTAGAGACGATGCAGGCCACACCAGGTCAGCACCTCAGCAGTGTGGTGGGCCCCGCAGCATCAGGAACAGCCCATCTCCCGCCAGCCCCTGACCTCCCCAAGCCTAATGCCACCTCCACATGCCCATGGCTCTGCATGGGAGAGGACACCGTGGTTAAGGGAGGGAGGACGCTCGTGTCCGGGCAGGAGCTGGCTGGGGGACCCAAGGCGAGCAGGCCTCTGGCTTGGCTGGGCCCATGGGAGGGCTGTGGGTTGCCCGCTGCTCCAGGAGGCCTGGTGGCCTTGAGGGTGGATGCTAGCTCACATGGGCTGACTGGGCCACAGGGCAGGGCCAGCTTCAAAGGGCCAGAGAAAACTGCTGGGCCACGCCCGCCTGCCCGTCGGGCACAACAAAGGGCCTCACCCCAGGGGTGGCAGCAGTAGGCAGCAGGGACAAGCACAGAGACGCCCAGAGCTCCAACCCAGAGGAGCAGCCAAAGCAGTCCAGCTCCGCCCCTGGGGCCGGGGGAGGCCCCCTCCCCGAGGTTCCACACGAGGCCTCTTGGGAACATCAGCAACCAGGTCCCTGACCTGCAGGCAAGGGCCTTCCTTGCTGCCAGTAGTGGTCCTGAAAGCAAGGACAGAGAGAACAGTGGGGTTTCCTGGGCCAGGACACAAGCCCTCCACTTCACAACCACCCAGTTGTGACCATGGAGTCACTTCTGAGACCCTGGGTAGGACCTTGGTGTTGGACCTTGGCACACCCAGAACCTACACCACCGCCACCCACCCCCCGCCATTCTGGTCCACTTCTCAGGTGATGGTGGTAGTGCTCTCCCACTGGATGGCACGCAGGCCCCTTGGACCCATAGGGGCCTGCGCTCAGCCCCTGAAGGAGCAGCAGCAGAGATGGAGCGACCCCCAGAGACCATCCCCAGGCTCCATACCCAGCACCAAGGGAGGCCACAGGTCAAAGCCCTGGACCATCTGCCTGGCCCAGCCTCCTCTGGCCTACACAGGGTGGTCCCTTCCTGGGACCCCAGGGCTTGAGGGTCAGGGGTTGGTGACATTCATGGGATCACCTGGAGAGGTCCCAGGTGCACCAGGCACCCACCTGCCCTGTACCTATGCCGATGTGTGAAACAAACCTACTTCAGTTCTACCCCAGGCCCCAGGAGGCCTGTGAGCATCCTCCCACCCCCCATTCCTGGAATGGAATTCTCACTGTATGAAGGGATTCTAGAGGATTCCATGGCAGGATGGGCGAGGCCCAGGGATCTGGATATGGGGCCTCCCTCCACAGGTTTAAATGCAGTGGCTTCCCCACCCCCTACAGGGAAGGCAGGGACCTCTCTGGATGCCATACCCAGCGGCAGGGTTCCCTCTGGCAGCCTGGTATTCCAGGCAGCACGTCATGGCTGAGGAAGTGCTAATTGGCGTCTGGGTTGGCACTGCACCTGACTCAGGCTGTCCTCCGGGACCAGCGATTCACGGAGAGGCCCACACCCTGCCAGCTGCTCAGCCTCCTTGCCTCCCTACCTCTAGATCCCCGGATCTAGACCTTCCATCCTCCCTAACTCCTAGTCTCCCTACCTCTAGCCTCCCAGTTACCTGGCCTCCTAGCCTTCCTACCTCCAGGCCTCCTAGTTCCCCTGCCTCTTTTCACTGCTGACTCTTCCTGTCATCTCTTGGTCTCCATACTGTGACTCCTCCCCTGACCCAGGGACCAGGGCTGGGTTGAGTGCCCAAGGACAGGCAGCTCTAGGGCTGCATGGTGGAAAGAGTGGAAGGGTCTCAGCCACCCTCAGCACTGGCCCCTCCCCGAGCCCAAGAGGCCAAGGCAGAAGCCACCTAGACTTTGCCAGAAGCCCCCAGGGGTCAGGATGCCATCCAAGGGCTGTCTCCTGGGGCTGAAGGGCCAGGCAGATGGTGGGTGGGTATGAGGTGTCCCGGGGAAAAGGGCTGACTCTGGGCATAGTTCTCTGACTGGCCTAAGACGTTTTCTTCATACCTGCTCTCTGGAGCCAGGTCCAGCTTGTGCTACATTTGGCCAATGGCCCCATTGTGAGCTGGGCCATCCCTCCTGGAGGTGGCCCCTTCAGTTTCAGTCACTTGGAGAAGGATGGTGAGGCTGGGTATTGTCAGGAGACCATCTGCTGGTACCAGCTGATGAGATCCAGGCAGGGCAAAGAAGGCCCCCATTTGGGTCAACAGCAGAGTCCCCAGTTCTGGGGAACATGACAACCTTCCGCCCTGCCCAGGGCCAGGAGCAGCCCTGGCACCAGTGACTCTGGACAAGAGGGAATCAGAAAAGGTGGCCACGGATGGGGAAGCTAACCAAGTTACTCTCCTCTCAGTGAGTGAAGCCAAAAGTGGCAGATGACACCTATGGCTCAGTGCACCTTGCAAGGTGGACCACTGTGGAACAGAACTCAGCTGTAAGGAAGCTCAGAGCAGCATTTCAGGGCTGAGTTTCCATTTCTTTTTTACTGTGGGGATGACAAGGGTCTCGACTCATGAGATCTGGTGCTGGTCCCGCCCCTCTCATGAGCACCCTGTGCATTCTCTGCCCCTTGCACTTCAAGGTAGGGTCAGCGTCCCCTACCTGGCACTCCTCCCCATGGGCCTCCCTGTGGCTTGGGCTTCCTTACAGAATGGCAGCAAGCCCCCCCAGAGGACCAGGAGGAAGCTGTCTCCCCTTCTGTGGTCAGAGGTCACGCGGCATCCCTCCTCCCCCAGGTGTTAGAGGGGGAATGGAGCCCCCTTCTGCAGGTGTGACTCCACAGTGAGGGAAGGGTGTGAGCCATTTTAAGAAAACACTATCTGCCACTGGGAGGCGTGCGAGGTCATAAGGTCACCCCATGGCTGTCACAGGAGGCATTCCTCAGCTGTGGAGTGAGCCCATCCAGAAGCAAACAGCAGATGCCCTGGTCATGTGCACATGACCAGGTGGGGGCACAGCCTCCATTTTCAGGGCACTCCCTCCACTGTGCCTATGGAGCATTAGCAGGGAATACCTGCCTGCTGTGGTCAGGCCTGCTCCCGTGGTCAGGCAGCAGAAGCTACTGTGCCTCCGCACAAAGCTACTCTGGAGTAGAAGGAATCCAACCATCAGCGAATAAGTAATTCTCACATAGAGATGCTGAGTGCTGGCAGTGGAGGAAACTCAGCCAAGCCATGGGACAGCAGCCCTCTGGGTGACAGGCTCTGCAGTTCCCAGGAGGTGATCTCTTATGGCCTCATGTCTGCATCTTCCTGTGATGGAGCAGACGCACGAGCAGCCGCACGAAGATCCCGAGGCAGGAGGAAGTGTGTTGGTGGCTAGGGAGAAGCGTGGACAGAGGTGAGAGGAGAGCAGCCAGCAGGGAGGGGAGCCACAGGCCCGCTTCACCTGGCTTGGCTCCCAGCCCACACAGACCAGAAGGAACACTGGGCAGCCCTGGGCCCAGGATCCCCGATTAGCCACTCCCAAGAGTGCTTGGAATCTCTTAAAATGCCGATTCTGGGCCCCAGCCTGGCTCATGGTTAGTGGCCAGGCCTGGAGATGTGCATTTTCCCCTTCCAGAAATGTCCCTGGACACCAGAGTTGGCAGGCCAGGCTGCACATGGCCTAGAACATGGGAAGGCCTGGGAACAGCCCCTCGAGGCAGGACCCCTTGGGAAATCAGAGGAGGGGGCTGTGCTGGGCCCTGGGGTGCAGTGGGTATGGTCCCACAGTGCCTCTAGCTAGAGTGAGGCCTCTATAGCGAGGTCTGTGCCCTGGGAGTGGTGGGACCCTGTCTAGAGGCGTCAGTTTAAATGGCAAGCTACTGTTGAGCAGCAAGTGAGCCCACTCCCCTAGCTGGGACCACCCCAGAAGAAGCTGGCTGTGGCCCACACCTCACACCCAGTCTGGCCAGCCCATGTTCCAGAAATAACCCATCCTGGGACTGCCCTGCTGAGTGACGTGGAAGCCAGGTAGCTGCCTGTCTCACTCAACCTGTCCATCTAGAGCAAAGCAGGCTGGGCCCACCAGGCCTGGCAGAGCCTGGCCCTACCTCTTCCCAGCAGAGAGGACAGCAACTGACCCACAGGCAGCACAGGGCCAGCCCAGAGCTTGGGGACAGGCAGCCAGGGGGCCCCAGGTAAGGCAGGATGCAGGAGAGGCTTCTGAAGTGGCACAAAGAGAAGAGAGGACAGCAGTGCTATGCCAGGGGCAGGTCTGGGTGGGCTGAGGAGAAAGGTGGGCACCCACAGGGCACAAAGGGCAAGAGGGTGCCCAAAATGGAGATGGGGAGAGTGGGATGGCATCAGATGGACCCTGAAGGACGGAGTTCACTAGGCTTCCAGAGAGCAATGGGACTGACCTGGGCATCTGAGCTAGGCCGGAGAGAGGCCAGGAGGCACAGAGAGGGAGAGGGCGGTCAGGGGCTGCCCTGGGCTGGAGCGGCTGCTGGCTCAGGGCTGGCAGAGCGCCAACCCCACACATTGGTCAGAGCAGAAGCAGCGGCAGGGGCTGGGGCCCACCCAGGAAGTGAAGGGGCTGGGGCAACCCCTCACCTCTCAGCAGGGCTGGAGCCCCTCCCAGCCTGGCCAGGGGCTAAGGCCTGGCTGAAGCCCAGCAGGAGCAAGGCCCACACCAAGGCCATGGCAGTTAGGGCCCCAGGTCATCCAGCCCCAGCCTGGAGGCCACTGGACCTTCTCTGCCAGCCCCCCTGCCAACCTGCTGCCCATGGCCTGGACCTCCCTCCCTCCTGCCCCATCTCCCAGCCCTCCACTCACACTCGACACCCCTTGCCAGGGGTCTATCAGCCACACCAATCTTGCCTGCCGGGTGGGCTCTAGCCTGGATACTTGCACAATCCCAGGGACCAGATATCATTCCCTCCTGAGGCCCATGACATCTGCCAGGGTCCACAGAGTGGCAGGGACAACCTTGTGCTCACCCCCCATTCTGCCCATCTCTGAGCCAGCAGGCTGGGGAGGGTCTGGAGTGCACACAGGGCTTCCTGTGCCCAGAGGCATCCAGGAATAAGGGAATGAGCATCAAGGAGAGGTGGGACAGGGCCTGTCCCCCACTCCAGTGTCTCCAGGCTAGAGTGCCAGGTCCTCTGCCTGGCACCAGCAGGCAGGGGTTGCCTGGAGCTGGAGAGTGGCTCCTACCTGGCCTGCCAGGGTGGGAGGCAGCCACGTGGCTGGCGTGGTTTCAGCGCTCACTGCCAGCTTCGTCCAGCTGCAGCCTTCCACGTCCCTTGACGGGCAGTGCTGAAGGGAATGACTAGAACTGGGCCAGTCTACACACCATCCTGCCCCGGGTTCTGTAGGCAGCCTGTGCTTGTATGTTCTCCAGCCTTATCCAACGCACAATGGCCTCAGCTTAAGGACCCCGTAGACATTCTTCCCAGAATATCCTGTCCTGCCAATACGATGCAGCAGAAGCCATGGCGTTGCCTCTGAGTCTAGGGCACAAAAGGACTGCGGCTCCACCTGCCAATAGGATGCGGCAGAAGCCGTGGCATTGTCTCTGAGTCTAGGGCACAAAAGGACTGCGGCTCCACCTGCCAATAGGATGCGGCAGAAGCCGTGGCGTTGCCTCTGAGTCTAGGGCACAAAAGGACTGCGGCTCCACCTGCTTGCATTCACAGCCGGCCCTGAGCCCGGCCCCACCCAAGACAGTGCTCTATCAGTCTAGAGCCAGCTCTGTGTGTCTGCCATGGCCACTGACCATGGCCAGCCCCTCATCCGTGGTCCACACTGAGTCCAAACATAAAGGCACAGGTAAGCGGGCATGGCCTAGTCTGTCTGAAGCTCCACATGGGCCACACCCTGGCTATCTGCCATCAGTTCATGCACATCTGGAAAGTAGACAGGGAGGTGGTGCCCTCCAAAGGGCCTTGGTGCCCTTCAGGACCCAGGGCAGCACCACCCACCGGCCCAGTGCTGCTGGCCAAAGGTGTAACCCTGGTCACAGCACTCTGGTCACAGCCAGGCTTGGACCAAGACCCCTGCTCTGCCCGAGCACCCTTAGAGCTGAGGACTCAGGGTGTGGTATGAGGCCACGTGTAGCGGTGGTAGGGTGAGGGGCCCGGGCCAGTGCCCAGGAGCCGGTGAAATGATGCCCACTGGAGATGGGAGGCCCCAGAGAGCTTCCTGGTTGTAGAAAGGACCTGCTCAGGGCATGTGTGAGGAGAACAGAGGGTGCAGCATTCTGCTTGGCACCCGCTCCGAGGGCTGCCCACAAGCCAGCTGGGCTTTAGTGCCTGGCCGTGATAGCAGATGGGTGGACAGGAGCACCTTGGGATCCCCAGAATTCCAGACCTAGGGGCTTTGGTGAGCCAACTGCAGGCAGAGAAGGCCCTGCCCAGCCAGGGTGGTTTATGGCCACCTTACCGAGTGCCCCCAACCCCGGCAGCTGGCTTGGCCCCTGCACCTGTCTCTTTGTTTGCACAAATCCGGTCCCTAATAGACTTAATCGGGAGCTTTGATGCCTGTGCCAGGCCCTGCGCAGACCTCCACGGGCGCAACAAACGGGCCATTGTTTGTAGCCTCGCCGCAGGCGGCCTGTTAATGGTTAAACCCAGGGGAGAGGCGGCCCCTGCCTGAGGCCAGGGTGGGGAGGTGGGGGCATAACCTGGGCACAGCAGGCCCCGAGCCCAGAGCACTTCTGACCTGCACTCAGCCCCCACGGGAGCATGAGGCTTCTCCCCTGTTCTAGAAGCAGCTCCCAACAATAGGGCCCAGGGGCACAGGGAGCTGCCTGCAGTACAGCCTCCCCCACACCCCACAGCCAGCAGGTGGGCCTGCAGGGGCCAGGGCAGTGGGCCGTGCACAAACCCTGGAGGCTTACTGCTGCTGCGCACCCCTAGCCGGAGAGACACGAGTGGGCACATGGTCACCACCCAGAAAGCAGCCCTCATACATGGCTGTGGGTGTGAAACAGAAGTCACGGAGAGCAGCCTGGCTGGCCGCCCGGCAGTTCCACTTTGTGCACACTCCAAGGGAGCAAAGCAGGAACCGGACAGATGCTGCCCCAGGTTCACCACAGCCTTGCCCCCAAGAGCCAAGAGGCAGACACAAGCACGTGTCCACCAGCCGACGGCGAAGTGCGGCACAGCCACATGGCAGGACGGCGTTCGGACATCACGTCTGTGGATGAATCTACAAAAGGGCCCGCTTAGCAACAGGAGCCAGACACAAGTCCCCACTGAGCGACACCCCTTCTCTGATGTGTCCTGAACAGGCAACCCAGAGCCGGGAAGGCCTGGCAGTGTGGGGTGCTGGGAGGGGCGGAACGGGGACAGACACTGCAGCCCAGGGACTTTCTGGAAGAATGGAAGTGCTCTGGAGCCAGGCAGAGGGGAAGGCTGCACACACTCAATGCTCTAAATGCTGCTCCGACAGCATTAGGTGCGTTTCCCGGTCTAAAACCAGCAGCTACCCACCCGCAGGTCTCCCAGCCAGACCGCTAGCTGGCTGTGACCGGCCGCCTCCTCGGCCTCTTGGCCTCAGTCTCCAGCCTGTGCTGCAGCCTCTGAGCTGCCCGAGGACAAGTGAGCCATTGCGTGGTCCCTGCTTTGGGCCATCGGGGCCACCAGGAGGGGCTGCAGGCACGGTCCCCCAGCTCCATCACACCCATCCATTTACCCTTTCCCACCTTTCATTTAGGACCTGCTGTGGCCCAGCTGCAGGGACAGGGCACAGTTCCAAAGGAGACAGAAAAAACTGGCTGGCTACTCTCGCAGCCTGGAGAGGGCGGTGGTGGCTAATCCTTGGCTTGTCCCCAGGGCCCAGCCTGCCTGTCTCCCCTGCTGAGCCGCAACCTGGCTGCTAACATGCAGGCCTCAGGTGCCGGGAGGGGCCCTGCCTCGACCTGTGGTGTTTCCTCTGTGAAATGGGGAGGGTGGTGAACAGTCTGCTGTCGCTGGGCCCACACAACCTCAGGCCCTTCAGAACAGTGCTTTTGTCCAGGGGCAGCTGGCAGGAGGAGTGACACACATCCTCTGCACGGTGCCCTCAATCCCACGCCCGTCCCCCCTGAGAGAGGGGTTTTACATGTCAGGCTGCAGAATCAGTGACATCATCAGCATGGCTCGCTCCGTTAGCTGTGTGACCAGCACCCCAAGAGCAGCTTCCTACAGACAATGCTGGCTGGTCCGAGTGCCCGTGCGCAGAGGAAGCAGCCTTCTTCAAGATGTACCCCACGTTCCCTTGACTTGGCCAGGTCTTTGGGAACAGAAGGGGTTGTCAGGGACGTGGTGTTTCACTGTCCCGGCCCCTTTTTCTTTAAGGATGATGCACGTGGATGGACTCACTTTGCTTAGCCACACTGAGCCTTTCCAAAGCACGTCTTTATTTGTTTATTTTAATTGGCAGAGGAAATTACATACATAGCTCGGTGTGTGTGGTGCACGGCCTGGGGCTTGAAGTGCACTGACCTGCCGTGCCAACTGAAGCCCACAGTCTGGGTCAGGGTCCTGCGGTGCCCATTGCATGGGTTCTGACAAATGCACGATGCCCTGTGTCGTGCGGAGTAGACTCTGTCCTGCACTCCCCTTGCTCACCCCACTCAGCCTCCCCAGACCCTGCGGCCCTGCATCTCTGCCGCCCTCGCGGCCTTGCCTTCTGCACGGGTTGCAGCTGGAGTCGCAGACCACAGCCTGTCCACGCCGGCCTCCTTCACTTAGCAGTGTGCACCCAGGTCCCCTTGTTCTTTTGTGGCTGGACGACCCGTGTCCCTTGAGCTTCTGGACACGCTCAGTCTCTCCCGGCTTGGAGACCACAGTCCACCCATCTTGTCTGCCCACTCCTGTTCTCCACGCTGAGTTCTCAAGGGTGCAGGCTGGCCCGTCACTTCTGTCCTGTTGCCTCTCAGCGCCTTGCAGGCCACAGCCTGCTGGTTGGCCACCCGTGGCGCCCAACAGCTCCAGAAGGCTCTTGCCAGGAGGCTGGGATCCCCCAGCCTCGCAGCCTCACTGGGGCCCGCTTCAGCCCCCTCCCACCTCTGGCCTCTCCTCCCAGGCCCCTGGAGGACATGGCCACTCCACCTGACGGAGCTCTCCAAGTCGCTTCTCACCCTCCTCCCCTCACTCTGACCAGGAGCCCGCTGCCCTCTGACTGAAGCCACCCTGCGATGAGACCCAGTGCAGGCTCAGCCCCCAGACCCAGGCCCAGGACTCTCGCTCTCCAGGCCCTCCAGACACAGCCCCTGGGCTGGCACCACCGCCTTATCAGCCTCCCTGCCAACAGCTGCCCCTTTGTCACTCCACACTCTGTCCACTGGCTTGTGGCCCAAGGTCACCAGCAGGAGGCTGCAGACTTGACTTGTGGTCTCCCTTCACTCTGGGCCTCTGCCCCGTCTGCCCCTCTGGCTCTCAGGAGTCTCTGACCTTTGCAAACCTTTACGTCCATGTGTACCTCCTCTGTCTTAGAGCTCCTAGGGCTTCCTGTCAGTCTTCAGTAAAGGGACAGACAAAAAGCCATACAAGGGCCTCTGTGCTTGGTCCAGGCAGCCCACCTGCCTCCCAGGCTTGGGACAGCACCACTAACCCCAGGCTCTGTTAGCTGAAGGACCAAGTGGTGATCAGCTTCAGGGCCTTTGCACGCGCTACACCCTGGGTGAAGTCAACCCTGATTACTCATCCGGCACCGCTGCCCCAGGGAAGACGTCCCCAGCCGCCCAAGCCAGGCCACTTGCCAGCCCTCAGTGTTTCAGATATCTCCATGCATGTGCCCTGTGCCACTCAGCACTGGGACAGCAGGGACAGAACCGGCCAAGCCCGGGGCGCCAGAGTTCGTCCCAGCTGGGTGGGCGCTGTGCAGCCTGCTGGTGGCTCCGCAGAGGGAGGTGTGCCCAGAGCCTGGGGAGAGTGGGCCGCAGCAGCAGTGCTGTCTGCCACAGGTGCAGGAGAGAAGCCGTCGAGGACCCAGCCTGGGCCCTGCAGCCCTAAGCGGTGGGCGGCGGGGAGTTTGCACAGGCCTCCACAGACTCGAGGTCGTTCTCCCTGCATCCACTATCCCCCTGGACCAGGGCTCTAAGGGTGCCCCTGATCCATAGCTGTACCCCAGCACACAGTAGGTGCTCAGCAAATGTCGTTTGACTGGACAGATGCAGTGGACACGTGGCTTTCCAGAACCCTCCGCAGGGGTTGGGAAGGGCCTCCCTACATGACACCCTTGAGCTCACAGACAGCTTAGAGTGCTAACCACAGGGCGTCCTGTTCACTGGCCAGAACCCTGAGCCCTGGAGGGCAGGCAGGAGCTGACCTGCAAGCCTGGGCCTGACAGCTGCTTGGAAGACCACAGCCCCTCTGCTGAGGCCCCAAAGGTGGTCAGTCCCCAAGAAGGAGGCCTAGGGTGCTGGTGAGGTGGCCAGCACCCATTATGGGGTTCCCTGGGCTGGGAGAGGGATCTGGAGCTGTCCTGCCCCTTCCCCTTTCTCTTCTCCCTGTTGCCTTCCATAGTAGGGACATAGACTTGGACGTGCATGTGGTCACCTTGGCCTCTCATCCAGAGTGGCCCACAGAGAGACAGAGGCCGGACACACCCCTCCTGGAGCCACAGGTGCACATGGGCACACACAGGGACACACGTAGCCACACGCAGGTGTGCACAGGCCTGAGGAGACACGTGCCTCGCCCTCTCACAGACACACGCTCCTGCGCCCACACCCACAGCCACACCCACGGGGACCCAGCAACACCCGGCCACTCCCGCGCCAGCCGCCCGCCAGCAGCGACAACCCCACAGACGCCCAGGCACGTGTCCTCAGCCAAATCCACCCAGGCCGGCAGGTCCAGACAATCACCGCCCCAGGCAGTGAGTGTGCCTGCAGTCGCTTGTCGGGACAAGGAGGCCACGGGTGTGTGGACACACCCACCTGCACCCCTCTGCCATGGCCAAGACAGGCAGCCAGCCTGGCTGAGCCACACACCTGCCTCCCACCTCCTGGATGAGCGCAGCCTCTAAAACCAGGGCCAGTCTCTGTGAGCACCTTCCTGGGCCAGAGCAGACCCCAGATGACCCCGCCTGGCCCAGTCATGCTCCCCAGCCAGCTCCCTGCCGACCTGGAAGCTTCAGGGCCCCTCATGCAGCTGACAGCTGCCCAGAGCTGCCTGCCTGGGGCATACAGTCAGTGCCAACAGAAGCCTTGCGTGCTGAGCTCATCAGTGCCCACCAGGTCCCCGTACCCTGAGGCCACCTAGTCCCCACACCCTGAGACTACCAGGTCCCCACACCTTGAGCCCACCTGATCCTCACACCCTGAGGCCACCTGTTCCATACACCCTAGGCCACCAGGTCCCAACACCCGGAGGCCACCAGGTCCCCACACCCTGAGCCCACCTGGCCCTCACACCCTGAGCCCACCTTGTCCCCATACCCTGAGGCCACCTGGTCCCCACACCCTGAGCCCACCAGGTCCTCGTAGCTGCCATGCCTCCAATCCTAGTCCCTGAGATTGGCTGCAATTGCCTGTAGCCGTCCCTCTGCAGTAGCCTATTCGCGGTCTCACAGGGGCTGTGTCCCGCCCAGGGCTGCCCTCAGCCGGTGCACCAAGGCCAGCCCTTTGCCTGCAGGTAGGACTGACTGAGGGACAGGCCGCGTCCTGGAGCTCCCTGGGTCAGGTGGAGCCTCTGCTGCAGAGGCCCCCTGCTTCCCTGTGCTCTCAGCAATTTCTTCTCCTGAGGGCGGACATCTGCAAATCCCAGGCTGGGTCTCCACTTCAGCGCTCCTGCACAGGGACAGCTAAAAGCCCTTGGTACCAGGCATGGTGCCAGGCAAGGAGCAAAGGTGGCTCTGTGGTCACACTTCACCTGCCAGGAGGAGCTGCTTGGGCTGGGGTCAGGGCAGGTCTCTGGAGGGCCTCAGCCATGCGGTCACTGCTCTGTCCTGGGCTGACCCAGGATGGACCCACCTGGAGCCATGGCCCCAGCACCTGAGGATAAGGACAGAGAAGCTTCTTCAAAGGCCTTGGGCAGCAGCAGCTGTTGAGGGCCCTTGAGGTCCTGAAGAAGAAAACAGGGTCCAGATCTAGAGACCCATGATTTAGGACCACACATGAGCCCAGGGCCTCCACAGCAGCCTCAGGGAGGCAGGGACACAGGGTCGTGGCCCAGGGCCATGATGCAGGCCACAGAGGAGGTTGAACTCTAGCTGGCCCATGTCCTGGTGAGGAGGGAGAAGCCCCCAGACCCTCACCCTTGTGGACCCTGACCTCCAGCTCCCAGAGCCCTCTGGCCTGTAGAAAAGTCCTGGCCCGCTTTGGAAGAAACAGCTGTATCCTGTCAAGGGCCAGGCAGGGACTCCTGAGGGGCCTGACTTCTGCAGGGTGTGGCCACCTCCCCTCCCAGCCCCCAGGCCCAGCATGACCCACTGAGAAGGGCCGGCCCTGCTGAGGGGGAAAGGTTTGTATACCGGGAGCTGCAGGGCTGGCTGGCAGGGCTGGGAGAGGGCCAGAGGGGGCCCATCAGAGGAGGAGAGCACAACCGAGAGTTTCCATGAGGCCCCCGGGACAGGCCTAGTGGGGGACAGGTGGTGTTGTAACAGATAGAGATGGAAAGAGAATCCTGAAAATGCCCAGGGCAGGGCAGCCATGTCTGCCTGGAGCAAGGTGGGCACAGTTACCGTGATGGGCAGTGCCACTGCTGAACTCTGTCCCCACGCACATACATTGAAGTCTGAACCCCGCGCCTCAGGAGGGCTGCGGCAAACATCAAGACAGGCTGACCCGGGGCCATACTTGGAGACACGGTCGTTAAAGAGGTGGTTAAGGTAAAATGAGGCCATTAGGGTGACCCTCATCCATCTGACTGGGGTCCATATAAGAGGCCATAAGGACAGACACACAGGAGGGAACTGTGTCTGCTGCTCAGCCCTGCTCTCCCCTACGGCCGCTGGAGCAGACTCACCCCTGCCGCAGAGTGCAGAGGGGCCTGACTGCAGGGATCTGTGGGAGCCTCCCAGGGCACAGGGCCCCAGGGGGAAGGTGGGCAGCCAGACCCTTAAACACAGGCACGAGACACCAAGGCAGGCTGACTGGGCTGAGGTCATCCTCTCCAATGCATCAGGACCCTCATGCACGTCCTGACCTGAGCCCACTCCAGCACTGACCCACCTACGGACGGTGAGGCCAGGTCCCATGAGAGGGACCCAGGAACACACAGCGGGGGCCAGTCCCAGCACCAAGTGCATACAGTGGGGCATCCTCCCAGCACCAGGTGCATATAGTGGAGCATACTCACAGCACCAAGTGCATACAGTGGGGTATACCCACAGAACCAAGCATAAACAGCGGGACATCCTCTCAGCACCAAGTGCACACAGTGGGGCATCCTCCCAGCACCAGGTACACACAGTGGGGCATCCTCCCAGCACCAGGTGCACACAGTGGGGCATCCTCCCAGCACCAGGTGCACACAGTGGGGCATCCTCCCAGCACCAAGTGCACACAGCACCTCCTCCTTTGTCCTATCCTCTGGAACCTGCTGCTGCTGGCTCAGACAGGCACCCCTGGGGAGAGGGGCTCCCCGAGGTTTGCAGAGCTGTTGCATGTGGGTTCTGCGTTACACTAAGCCTGGGGACCCCGAGTCTACCGTGGCTTCCACTGGAGGATGCACACGGGATTGGGGGATGAACAACTCTGGTGTGGGTCTGCCTCAGCAGCATGCTGTGTCCATGGACACCAGGCGTCATCAGGCTGCCACAGGCGTGGTGCAAACGGGCTCCTAGCCCCTGGCCGCTGCTTTCCTGCTGCGTTGGTCCATTTTCAGTTTGTATAACAAAACACCTGAAGTTGGGTATTTTATTTTTAAAAAGAGGTTTATTGAGCTCACAGGCTGAAAGTCCACGACTGGACACATCTATTCAGTGGCCCTGTGGCTGTGTCACTACAGGAGAGATGGCAGCGTGGCAGGAGTGTGCAAGAAGAGGAATTCGTGTGAGACCGGAAGCAGAAAGGGGTGGGCCTGCCCTCCTGACAGCACTGCCTCTTGGGAACCACCTGGGGTCCCATAAGGACCACATCAGTCCAGTGGCCAGTCAGCTCCTGCTGGGCTCCCCCTCTGCAGCCCACACTGGTGACCGAGCCCCCAGCCCACAAGCCCTGGGCCACACTCAAGCCTCTCCAGTCTGGAACTCATGGTCCTCGACCAGGTTCCAATACTTTTTGTAGCAGGAAAGAACAGGCAGAGGTCCTGGAACTGCCTCCCCAAAGCCAAGGGAGGAAGCCAAACGCGACAACACTCCCCGAGGCCTTTCCTCCACTCTGGCAAAGATGGAGCAGCCAGAACTAGGTTCCCCCTCCCTCCTGTAGAAGACATGAAATGCTGGTTTTCAAGACACTGGGCATCGTGCAAAGGACAGTGGTTCCAAGACAGTAAACAGACAGGTTCAGCCCTACAGATGCCTGGCTTGCCACCCCAAGACAGGTTCCAGGCTGTGGCACGGGGGGGGGGGGGGGACACGGAGGCACAGTCAGCAGGCGACTGGATGGAGGGGATGGAGCTCCGTGTCTGGCTGCACCAAGGTGGCCAGAGTTCACAGGGCAGAGAAGAGACTGAACCTCAGAGATCAGCAGAGGGTCCTCCTCAAATAGCCAGCAGGGCAAGATGAGCACACACACCTGAGAAAGAGCCACCTGCAGGTCGCCAAGCTGCGGGGCCTGGTGCTGCCCCCGCCCAATTAGAGACTCACGGTTCACAGCACACTGGGGATGGCACCAGTGGAAGGGTCTTGCCCATCTGTGGGAATAATTAGCCCTGGACAGAGCAATGTTCTGGGCCTGCCTGACAAATCACAAAAGCAAACTCCAAAGGAACAAACTGCTCCACGACATCTTGACTGCTTCAAGAACAAGCTCACCGTGTTCAAAGGATCACAGAGCCATCCGGCGTCTGACAGCGTGCAGCTCACAGAACCTCCACCCAACAGAGTGGTGAGGCTGCAAAGAAGCAGGATAAGGCAACCCACGGCGGGGAAACCAGCCAATCAGAACTGACTCGACCCGGATGCAGGCATCAGAAAGAGTTGCCCAGAATGCAGAAACCGTCATGGTGAGCACATTTCAGTGTGCACAGAGACGGAAGTCTGGTGAGTAAGGTCGCCCATCCAGATAAAACACCACAACGTCCAGGATAAAGAACATGCTGGATGTGGCTGCCAAAGACACAACAGCAGAACACACTCCAAATGGGACAGAAACAGAATCTTTAGCAATAGAGAGACCGTCAGGGAGCTGGGGGACTTCAAGTAGCCAAATGTGTACGTAGTTAGAGTCCCCAAAGGACAGGAGGAGGGTGAAGAGAAAAGAATGTGGAAAAACAATGGATTTCTGTTTCAATTCCAACACAAAAGAGATAAGAGCTGAACACACCAGAGATCACTGGCTTCTCTCAGACCCAATGAAGACCCAAAGCTATAGGGCAAACCACTCCCCAGAAATCAGGGACACAGGTGAACCCAAAGTCAGAGCCAAGATCTGCTTTCCTGGAGTAGAAGCTGCAGGAGCCATGTGTGGCAGTGATGCTTAGACAGTTCATTGTGACCTGTGCTGGAGGCTGGCTCATCTACACGAGGAAGTCCTGGGGTGCTCGCTTAGGGATTTTCATGGGCTTTACCTCTGGGAGCTGCAGACGGTTCTAGAACCATCCCAGTGGCTTTGGTGGGGTGACAGTGAAGGGTAATCATTGACAAATAGGCCCCAAGCTTTCTCTGTAACAAAGGCCCACTCTCCAAGGGAAAGACTTACATCCCCTGCTCCCACCAGAGGAAGGGCATTTCCCCATCTACAGCCCCCTCTAGCCTGCCAGGACACTACAGGGGAAGAGCCTTACCATGGGGAAACATTTACAAAGGCCACGGGCCAGGGACAATTTGTTGCCTGCTAAAAAACTGGGATGTGCTCAGAAGAGGAGGGAAGACTTGCCTTCCCACACAACAACTGGCTCCTGCAGAAAAGTGGGGATGGCAGCTGAGAGAGGCTCAAGATGTGGGCTTTCTCTGGGGAGGACTGGGGAAGCCAGGGGCAGCTGGGAGGCAGCAACTAGGATGTTAGAGGGCAGCCAAGTCCCTGGCCTCTAGAAGCACAGCCGACATTAAACAGAAGCAACGCCCAGCCATGAACCCCCACACCACAGGCCAACTTGCCTCAGTTCCAATTTCCCCATCAACCTGTCTAGCTTTCAACAAAAAAATCACAAGACAGGCCAAAAGGCAAATAAAAACAGTCTGAAGGGACGAAGCAGATGGCACAACTAGACTCAGAATTTTCCAACTGGGAATTTAAAACAACTGCAAGTATCCTGTCAAGAGCTCTAATGGCAAAGGTGGAGAGATGGGTGACGGCAGCATAGACATAGAAATTCCAAGAAAGAGTCCAGAGGACACCAACAAGGGGCCCATCCACCAATTGCCATGGCTAAGGAAAGAGCAAGCCTGGGGAGGAGCGACAGATGCTTCCCCATTCCTCAAAAGCAAAGAAAACAGGAGGGGGAAAAAGCCCAGAGCAGAACACCTACAAACTAGAGGACCAATTTCAAAAATATAACATACTCGTAGTTGGAATACCAGGAAGAAGGAGGAAGGATTGGGGCCAAAGAAATACAAGCCACAACCATGGCTTAGAACTCTGCTGCAAAATTAACAGCACGCATGAACCACAGAGCACACCAGCAGAACTCTTAAGTTACAAGAATACCTAGAGGCATCATATCCCATCTGAGAAGCCCTAAGACAGCAAGAAAATCTTGAAAGATCAGAGGGGGAAAGCCACATTACCCAGAGAGGAATGTGGGTAAGAATTCCAGTGATGTCGCATCAGAAGCCACACAAACAAGAAGACAGTAGACAGAGATCATTCAAGTGCTGGAAGAAAAATTCCACCAACCTAGAATTTTATACCCAGTGAAACTGGCCTTTAGAAGTGGAGGAAAAACAAAGACTCCCTCGATCAAAAATGGAGAGAATCCATCCCCAGCAAACCTCCCCAACAAGAAACACTAGAATACTTCCTTCAGATAGAGGAAAATGATAGGTCTGAATCTTGAATGCACGCTGAGACAAGAGGAGCATCAAAGAAGCAGTAGGTGAAGGTGAAATATCTTTCTTATTCTAAACTGATCTAAAGATTGCTATTTGTTTAAAGTGATACAGTACGAATGTGTTGGGCAATTACTGCATAGGATTAATTTAAGATGCACATCATAAATTGTTTCAGGAAAACACTGAAACAATTTCTTATTAGTTCTAATCCATTATACATGACAGCAGAAAGCTCTCCAATTTATTGTACACAAATGGAGCAGAATTTTTCACTTGTCTGCATGTACATGAAGTAGAGTCACACCATTTGTGCAGTCATATACGTACCTAAGGTAATGATGTCCATCTTGTTCCAGCATCTTTCCCACCCCTATGCCCCACCTCCCCTTTACCCCATCCAAAGTTTCTTCACTCATCCCATGCCCCCCCCCCACACTGCATTATGGATCAGCATCCACTTATCAGAGAAAACATCTGGCCCCTGGTTTTTTAGGATTGGCTTATTTCATTTAGCATGATGTTCTCCAACTCCACTCATTTACCTGCAAATCCCATAGTTTTATTCTCTTTTAATGTTGAATAATACTCCATTGTGTATATATTCTATGGTTTCTTTATCTGTCCATCTATTGAAGAGCATCTAGGTTGGTGCCACAGTTTAGCTATTGTGAATTGAGCTGCTATAAACATTGAAGAGGCTGCGTCACTGTAGTATGCTGATATTAAGTCCTTTGGGTATAGACCAAGGAGTGGGATGGCTGGGTCAAATGGTGGTTCCATTCCAAGTTTTCTAAGGAATCTCCATACTGCTTTCCAGAGTGGTTGCCCCAATTTGCAGTCCCACCAGCAATGTAAGTGTGCCTTTTCCTCCACATCCTTGCCAACACTTATTATTGCTTGTATTCTTGGTAACTGCCATTCTGACTGGCGTGAGATGGAATCTTAGAGTAGTTTTGATTTGCATTTCTCTAATTACTAGAGATGTTGAACATTTTTTCATATATTTGTTGATCGATTGTATATCTTCTGAGAAGCATCTGTTTGGCTCCTTAGCCCATTTATTGACTGAGTTGTTTGTTTTTGATGTTAAGATTTTTGAGTTCTTTATATAGTCTGGAGATTAATTCTCTATTTGACATGCATATAGCAGAAATTTGCTCCCAAAATGTAGGCTCTCTGTTCACTTCATTGATTGTTTCTTTTGCTGAGAAGAAACTTTTTAGTTTGAATCCATCCCATTTATTGATTGTTGCTTTTATTTCTTGTGCTTAAGGAAGACGGAACCTAATCTGACATGATGAAGATTTGGGCCTATGTTCTCCTCAATTAGGCGCAGGGTCTCTGGTCTGATTCCCAGGTCCTTGATCCACTTTGAGTTGAGTTTTGTGCATGGTGAGAGAGAGGGGTTTAGTTTCATTTTGTTGCATATGGATTTCCAGTTTCCCCAGTACCATTTGTTGGAGAGGCTATGTTTTCTCCAGTGTATGTTTTTGGACCCTTTGTATTTATTTTGTCTCTGTGTCGTCTATGTTATACCATTGATCGACATGTCTATTTTGATGCCAATACTATGTCATTTTTGTTATTATAGCTTTGTAACATAGTTTAAGGTCTGGTGATGCCTTAAACTATGTTACAAAGAGTGATGCCTCCTGCTTCACTCTTCTTGCTAAGAACTGCTTTGGCTATGCTGGGTCTCTTATTTTTCCAAATGAGTTTCATGATTGCTTTTTCTATTTCCATAAAGAATGACGTTAGGGGCTGGGGCAGTAACTCAGTGGTACAGCACTTGCCTAGCATGCGTGAGGCCCTGGGTTCGGTCCTCAGCACCACATATAAAAATAATAAATGAATAAAATAAAGATCCATCAACAACTAAAAAAATTTAAAAAAAAAAAGAATGATGTTAGGATTTTAATTGGAATCACATTGAATCTGTACAGTGCTTTGGGTAGTATGGCCATTTTGACAATATTAATTCTGCCTATCCAAGAGCATGGGAGATCTTTCCATCATCTAAGGTCTTCAATTTCTTTCTTTAAAACACTGAAACAATTTTTAAAGTATAATTGATAGGCTAGGAAGGGAAAGAAAATAGAATCACATAAAAATGTTTCATTAAAATCAGAAAAGTTGGGGAAATAAGCCACTGACAAAGACTAAAAAATGATTACAAAATGAATCACATTGATCCAAATGTAGCAATGATCATTTCACATGTGAGATTTAATGTGCCAATGCAAAGACAGATTGTCAGAGTGGATAAAACACAGGGCCCAGCTATGTAGTCTATAAGAAACTCACTTTAAATATAGAGGCCCAGATACTTTAAAAGTACAGAAATGGGAAAAGACATACCATGCTAACATTAATCAAAAGAAAACTATTAATTTCCAGATAAAGAAGACTTCAGAGCAAGAAGCATGGTCCAGGTGGAGACAGGCATCACATAGTGACCAAGGGGACAGCCCTCCAAGGAGATGTGGCAGTTCTAGTCCCAGTGTGTGCATACCTGACCCCTGGTCCTTGGGGTACTTGAGGCAGAAATGGACAGTCTTTCAAAGAGGAACAGACAATGGGGCTGGAGGTCTCAGGGGCCCAATGTCAGCCGTGGATCAAGCTGGCAGAAAGCA
Source organism: Geosciurus inauris (assembly GCA_004024805.1). Lineage (NCBI taxonomy): Eukaryota > Metazoa > Chordata > Mammalia > Rodentia > Sciuridae > Geosciurus > Geosciurus inauris. Next base: position 26,489 of record PVHX01013105.1, on the reverse strand, counting down.
GGTAGGAATGAGGTGGGCCACTCAGCAACATCTGACCTTCCTGCCCCTCCGACAGCTCACAAGACAGACCACGTTCAGCGTGAAGTGCATTTTAACAAATTTAACAAAACAGGAATCATACAATGTGTGCTCTCAGACCACATGAAATTAAGCTAGAAGTCAAGGACTTGGTGGCACACACCTCGATCCCAGGGACTCGGGAGGCTGGGGCAGGAGAATCACAAGCTCAAGGCCAGCCTGAGCACCTTAGCAAGACCCTAACTCAAAATAAAAATAAAAAGTGCCAGGGGTGTGGGTCAGTAGTAGGGTGACCCTGGATTTAATCCCCAGTACCTCAGGGAGAAAAAATATATGAGAATTAAAGTAGAAAGATAGCTGGAAAAATACACCAAATGTTTGGAAATTAAACAACACACTTCTAAATAACACCTGAACCTCTGTACTTCCCCTTCCTACCCTCCCTTGTTATGGGTTAGCATCCATATATCAGAGAGAACATTTGGCTTTTGGTTTTGGGGGATTGGCTTATTTCACTTAGCATGACATTCTCCAGTTTCATTTATTTACCAGCAAATGCCATAATTTCATTCTTCTTTATGGCTGAGTAATATTCCATTGTGTATATGTACCACATTTTCTTTATCCATTCATCTGTTGAAGGGCACCTAGGTTGGTTCCATAGCTTGGCTTTTGTGAGTTGAGCTGCTATAAACTGTTGTAGGGACAGACGAGGCAAGACACTGGATAGGAAACAGGAAGCAGGTTTATTTGACTGCAGTTGGTTCAGAGGGTACAGCTTTCGCTGTAATCAATTAACTCCTCTGAACTCTGAGTTCAGGCAGTTGCAGAACTTTATACCCAGCATGTAAGGGGAGGGACTCAGAAGTCCACAGTCTGCAGAAGTTCACACTAAAGCAGCTTTTTTCTTTACTGTTCTGGGCAAGTTAACCCTTTAAGGACAGCACCTGGGAAGGGGAGAGCTGCTTCTCCCCTCTCTTTCCTCCCCTGCCAGCTGTTACCATGGAGCCCAATTAGTAACAGCTTCTCTTGTCTCTGAAATGTAAACATCTCTGTGAAGCTCAGGCCCAAGGCCAGAGGCCTTGTTAAAGGATGTGTCCCTCTTGTTACACTTTGCCTTTGCAAACACATTTTATAAAATATTACATTGTTCCTACACTAGATAGTCCATAAATGTTTGTGAAAAAACTAGCAAAGGGGCCCTCCGCACCTGGAGTGCTGATCTCTTCCAGGCTAGTGGCCGAGTAAGACAGAGCAACAGGAAACAGGAAGTTGAACTGCATTGAACTCCTTGGCAGACTCTTGCTGACAGTCCTGAGATCGATGATGGTGCAGACTTCTGGAGAAGCTTAATTAAAATTTTTGTGTGTGTGTAGGAGCGGGTGCCACTACAAAACTGACATGGCTGCGTCACTGGAGTATGCCGATTTTAAGTCCTTTGGGTATATACTGAAGGGAAGGGAGGGGGGATGAGAATAGGAAAGACAATGGAATAAAGCAGCCATCACTTTCCTGTGCTCGTACATGAACACCTGACCAGTGGAACTCCACACCGTGTACAACCACAAGCAGGGGAAATTACACTTCATGTATGTATAATATGTCAAAATATACCCTACTGTTATGTATATCTAGAAACAACAAATATTTTTTAAAAAATAAGATACTGGGGAATAACACTGATCAAACCATTTAATGTTCATATATGAATATGACTAATAAACCCCACTATGTATAATTATAATGCACCAATAAAAAATTATCTTAAAAAACAAAAATAAAGAACACACGGATTGAAAATAAAGTCTCAAGAGAAATTTTAAAAATATCTTAACTAAATGGAAATTCAACATATTCAAATTATGAAGTTCAGCAAAAGTAACATCTAAGCAGGAAACACAAATTATTAAGTGTGTGTATTAGAGAAGAAAGACCTAGAACCAGTAACCTAAGCTTCCAACTCAAGCTTAAGACAGCCCAACGAAAAACTCGACACTGTTAGAAGAGAAATCAGTGCAACTGAAAACAGGAGAACAAAGAATAAACCAGTGTAACTGAAGCCTGCTCCTTTGAAAATGTTAGAAAATTGATACACATGTAGCCAGGTGACCACTGAGCAAAGGACAACCAACACCAGGAATGAGGGTGAGGGAGACTGGGAAGGGCCTCGGCGGCCAGGCAGGATGGCAAGTAGCGGGTGGCGGCAGGGCCAGCACAGGGGAGCCTGCAGAGGGTCTTCTGAGGAGGTCAGCTTCCTGCTTGGCGAAAGTGCGCGTGGACACAAGCGGGGACCCAATCAGACAGACACTGCCATGCTCGTGCCCCTAAGCAGGGGACCCAGTAGAAAAACTAAAACAGACGTGTGGACAGAGGGGCTCCGATCAGTAATAGCGAGGAGCCTGTGGACAGGGGAGGCGATGAGGAAAGGAGGGAATTCCAGAGACCGAAAAAAGCACAGGCCACACTCCCCACCGGGCCCCGGCTCTGGGCCCTTCCCTTCAGGGGCGTCTGTCTCTGTGGCCCTCGCAGTGGACCTCTGCTTGCCTGCTGTCTTCAATTCTTTGCTGAGCAGAGACGACAAACCCCGCAGCCCCAGATGGCACCAACGAGAGGCCACGCTGCTGCCCGGCCGTTGAAAGCCCAGCGAAGCACGTCGGCGGCCAGCTCTGCAGCAGCTCCCGATGCAGGTGAAATGAACCCGCCGCCTGAGAGACGCAAGTTACTGAAACTCATCTGAGAAGAGAGAGAACCCGAGCAGGGGGTGTCCATGAAAGAACCTGAATGAACAGTCAGCACCTTCCCCAGAAAGAGGAGCCAGGCCCACGTGGCTCAGCACTCGTCACTGTCTTCTGGAAAATCAAAGTGGAGGTGCCCATCCAACTCGTTCTGGGCTCACCCCAAACCCAGGCGGAAACCAGAGGAGAACCACAGGCCACCGTCTCTCATGAACATAGATACAAAATCCTCCAAAAATTAGCAAAGTGAGCTGGATGACCAAACCATGGTCACTGAACCATGACCAAGCGGCGTCTGTCCAAGGTGCGCAGGGCTGACTCCTCGTCCAAAGGCAGCAACGTCAGCCTCGCACGGGCGACTGCAGCAAAAGCAGCCCAACCTTGTCTTGCTTTCAGATTTCCTCGCCTTCGTTCTCCTCTTCCTGCTCGCCCAGCCCCTGGTCCCCTCCCCTCTACTCCTCTGGAGGGAGGACGTTGGCTCCCCACGTGTGAGCAGGTGACTCGGGTGCATCTGGTTCCCGTGCCCAGGCTCCGGGATCTGATCTCCACAGGCGCCATCAAAGCACCAAGCAGCGTGCAAGAGGAGCAGGCGCGGTTGGTGCAGGACTGAAGTGGGGGGTCGTTGGCTTAAAGGAGACTGTCCCCAGGCAGTCTATGCAAGCCTCGCAGACTGCAAAGCCTAACGTCCCACCCTAGATACACAAAGCAGGAAAGCACCTCAGAAAACCAGCAAGCACAAGGGAAGACAGGAGAGACAGAGGAGTAACTGTCCAAAGACAAAATGGCAGAGTGGGTCCTCCCCTACCAGGACTCGTTTTAAATGCAAGGGGACTAACTTCTTCAATCAAAAGGCAGCGGTTGAATGCATTAAAACAAAGCAAAAACCAAGGCCCACGCAGGGCACCAAGGCTCACAGCAATTAAATGCATATTTCAAAATAGCTGGTAGGATTTTGAATGTTCCCAACACAAAGAAATGATAACTATTTGAGGTAATGTATATGCCAATTATTCTGATTATTACATATTGTATGAATGTGTTGAAATGTTGCACTTTAACTGGGCATGGTAGCACACACCTGTCATCCCAGCACTGTGGGAGGCTGAGACAGGAGGATCGCGAGTTCAAAGCCAGCCTCAGCAATGGCGAGGCACTAAGCAACTCAGTGAGACCCTGTCTCTACATAAAACACAAAACAGGGCTGGGGATGTGGCTCAGTGGTCGAGTGCCCCAAGTTCAATCCCCCATACCAAAAAAAAGAAAAGAAATCACACTTTACCCCCAAAATATGTACAGATATTGTGTCAGTTAAAGACAAAAATTATATGTAAAAACTAAGACCCAATATTACATTCCTGCAAGAAGATTCAGTAAGCTCAGGACACCCAGAGATGGAAAGTGAAAAGATGGAGAAAGGTATTCCATGGAAACAGAAACCAATGGAAAACAAGGGCAGCTCCCTGTCAGACATGATGGGCTCCAAGTCAAGAGCCACAACAAGAGGAGAGCAAGGTCCCTGTGTAAGGAGGAAGGGGTCAGCCCACCAAGACAAGGAGCAATGGGGACCACACACGTGCCCAACCCTGGAGCACTAACTACAGGCACCTGCTCACAGATCCGAAGGGAGCCATGGACTCCACACCCCACTTTCAGCCACGGAGAGATTACCCAGATGGAAAATCAATACAAAACCAAACATTTCACTGGAAGGGCACTTCAGACCAAGAGACCTAATAGACCCACAGAGCATTCTGGCCAACGGCAACAGAATGCACTGTGTTCTCAGGCTCATGGGACATCCCCCAACCCAGGCCACAAAGCAAGCCTTAGCCAACTCAAGAGTGGAAATCAGTGCAGACATCTGCTCTAGCCACACAGGCACAACCCTGGAAACCAGGAACCGGAGGGAAACTGGGAAATTCACAAACATAGAAATAAGACAACACACCCCTCACAACCAAGAGGGCAGAGAAGAAATCAACAGGAGTTGCAGAGTATCTCAGGGAAACAAAAGGTCTGAGACTAGCAAAAGCAGTCCCAAGAGAGGACGTTCACAGCAATTAACACCCATGTAAAGAGAAAGGGAAGGTCTCAAGTCAAAGCCCAACTTCACACCTCGGGGGACTGGAAAAGGAGCTCACTAAGGCCAAAGTTGGCAAGAGTGGGAAACAACGGAGACCCAAGGATAAATAAACCTAGCCCATTGAAACTAGAATCTGTTTTAAAAGAGAGACAGGAGAGGAACAACTCAAAATCGGAGAGGGGCAACCTAGAAAGAACAGGTGAAAATACACCCTAAACAGGAAACATACACCCTTCCAGGAATGAATGATGAAGACAGAAAATCCGAACAGACCAGAAGGCAGTAAGGAGATTGAGCCAGTCATCAAAAGCCTTCTATCAAAGATATACGCTCAGGACTCCATGGCTTTCCTGATGAATTTTACCAAACCTTTAAAGAAGAGTTAATGCCAATCCTTCTTAAACTCTTCTCCCTATATACACAAAAATGAATTTTTGGAACACTTCCAAATTCATTCTACAAAGCAGGCATTACCCTGATACCCAAGACAGACAGGCACACTACACAAAAACAAAGTTATAGGTCAACATCCCTGATGAACACAGATGCAAAATCCTCAACAAAATACTAGAATACTGAATTCCACAGTGTCAACATACACAGATCAACACACGCGATACACTTCATTAAGAGAATGAAGGATAAAAATCATAAGATCATCTCAATGGATACAAAAACCATCGGACAAAAACTCAACTTCCCTTCATTAAAAAAACTCCCAAACGGGTCGGTGTGGAAGGGGAGTACCTCAGTACCACCAAAGCAGCTAGCACGAGCCCACATGGAACATTGGGAGGCTAAAACTTCTCTAAGATCCAGAGCCCCGGAAGGAAGTCCAGTCCCAACATTTCAATTCAACACAGTACTAGAAGTCCCAGCCAGAGCAAGTAGATAAGAAAAATAAATAAGAGGCATCCAAATCAGAAAGGAAGAAGTAAAGCTGTTTCTGCTTGCAGGTGGCATGATCACACACATAGAAAGTCCTAAAATCACCTCCCAAATCTGCTAATCAATGAATTCAATGAGGTTGCAGGATAAGCAATCAATATATAAGATCAGTTGAATTTCTATACACTAATAATAGGCTACCAAAAGAGAAATTAAGAAATCAATCTCATTTATAATAGCATCAGAAAGAAAAAAAATGCTTTGGGAATGAATTTAACAAAGAGGTGAAAGATTTGTATACTGAAAGAATAAACATGGATGAAAGAAATTGAAGAAGAGAAATAAGTGGAAAGATCCTGTATTCACAGATCATAGGAATTAATATTGTCACAATGCCCATACTACCCAAAATAATCTACAGATTTGATGTAATTCCTATCAAAATTCTAATGACATTTTGGGGTTTCAGAGTTCTTTCAATTTTATTTATTTTATTATAGTTGTACATAATGGTGGGATTTGTTGTTACATACTCATAATGCACAGAATTTAACAATATAATTTGGCCAATATCACTCCCTAGTATTTCTCCTTTCCTTCCCCATCTCCCTACTCCTGGTCCCTTTTCTCTCCTCTACTATCTCTGTTGATTTTCATGAAATCTGCCCCCCTCTTTCTTTTCCTTTTTTTCTCTCTAGCTTTTGCATGTGAAAATATTCAACCCTTGACCTTCAAAGTTTGGTTTACTCTGCTCAAGTTCCATCCATTTTCCTTCAAATACCATAATTTAATTCCTTATAGCTGAATAAAACTCCATTGTGTGTATACACCACATTTTCTTTATTCATCCATCTATTGATGGACACCTAGGCTGGTTCTATAGTTTGGCCATTATGAGCTGTGCTAAAATAAACATGGGTATACATTTATTTCTATGACTTTAATTCTTGAGGATAAAATACTGAGGAGCTGTGTAGCTGGGAGTTTCCATGTCTAGTCTTTTGAGGAACCTCCACACTGGTTTCCATGGTGGTTGTACTAATTTACAATTCCACCAACATCGTAAAATTGTTCCTTTTCCTCACATCCTCTCCAACATTTATTATCGTTTCTATTCTTTTTTAATTTTTTAATCCACCTGCTATTATTTTTATTTATTTATGTTTATGTGGTGCTGAGGATCAAACCCACCAGGGTGCTAGGCGAGCACTCTACAACTGAGCCACAACCCTAGCCCCTTGTTTGTATTCTAGATGGCTGCCTTTCTGACTGGAGTGAGATGAACCCTCAGTGTAGTTTTGATTTACATTTCCTTAATTGTTAATGATATCAAGCACTTGCCATATGTTTGCTGGCCATTTGTACTTTTCTTTTGAGAAGTGTCTGTTTCGTTCATTTGCCCATTTATTAATTGGGTTATTTGGGGTTTTGATGCTAAGTTTTTTGAGTTTTTTACTTATTCTAGATATTAGTCCTGTCAAAAGAATAGCTGGCAAAGATTTTATCCCATTCCACAGATTCTGACTTCACATTCCTAATTGTTTACTTTGCTGTGCAGAAGCTTTTTAATTTGGTGCCACACCATTTATTAATTCAGCATTATTTCTTGAGCTTTGCGGATCCTGTTGAGAAAGTCATTGGCTGTGCCTATATACTGCAGTGCTGACCCTATGTTTCCTACTAGGAGTTGTAAAGTTCCTAGTATAATTTCAAAGTCTTTGATCCACTTTGAGTTTACTCTTGTGCAGGGTGAGAGATAAGAGTCTAGTCTCGTTCTTCTCCATGTCGATAACCAGTCTTCCCAGCACCATTTGTTTAAAAGGCTATCTTTTCCCCACTGTATGTTTTTGGCACCTTGGTCAAAGATCAGATGGCTGTATCTGTGTGTGCTTGTCTCTGTGTCTTCTATTCTATACCATTGGACTAAGGAAATTTTGAACAGAAATGTAGAAACAATAGCAAAATGTATGTGCAACTAAAAACACATAACTGAAGCAATCTTGAACAAGAAGAATAAAGTCAGAGTCATCAAACAGTACAATACTGAAGTAAAGACAGACACATAGACTAACAGAGCAGAGTAGGAAGCCCAGAAATGAACCCACAGGCATGTGGTTAACTAAGTTTCAACAAAGGTGCCAAGAACACTTGATGGGAAGGACCAGTCCTGTCAACAAAAGGTGTTGGGAAAACTGGGAATCCACATACCAAAAGATGAAATTGCATTCTTATCTTATACCACACACAAAACCAACTTAAAATGGGTTAAAGACTTAAATGTACAACCTGAAACCATAAAACTCCCTAGAAGAAAATATGGGGGTAGCACATGCTTGTAATCTCAGCATCTCTGGAGACCGAGACAGAAGGATTACAAGTTCAAAGCCAGCTTCAGAAACTTAGTGAAGCCCTAAGCAACTTCGGGAGACACTGTCTCTAAACAACAAATAAAAAGGGCTGGGAATGTTGGTCAGTGATAAAGCACCCCTGTGTCAATTCCCAGTACAAAACGAAAGAAAACAAAACAAAATCATGAGGTTAAATGTCCAAGATGTTGACTTGACAATGATTTTTTTATTTTTTTGATGTAGCAACAAAAGAAAAAATAGACACGTGAGACTATAAAACAAAAATATTTCTGCATAGCTAAGGAAACCATCAATGAGGTAAGAGATCAACGTATAGACTGGAGGAAAACATTTGCAAGCCACGTATCTGTAAGGGGTTAATATCTAAAATGCCTGAGGAACTCCTACGTCTCAATAGAAAAAAAAACTCAGTTAAAAAATGGGCAAAGGACATGAATAGAAAAATTTTAAAGATGATCTATGAATGACCAGCAAGTTGTGATAAGGTCCTGAACATCACGGATCATCAGGGAAGTGCAACCCAACACCATAATGAGACGGCGCCTCCCACCCAGTAGGATGGTTGTTATGGAAAGTTGAAGACTAGCAAGCATTGGTGAGGGAGGAGGGCAGGGAACCTTGCTCACTGTGGGTGGGGATGCAGACGTACAGCCCTATGGAAGCCAAATGGAGCTTACTCGAAAACTTAAAATACAAAACCACACACGATCCAGAAATCCCGCTCCTGAACATGCTCCAGGGAAATGGAGGCACTCTCTTGAGGTTTCTGCTCTCCACATTCACCGCAGCACTGTTCAGCGGAGTCCAGATGCAGGATGAAGGGATTCATAAAATGAGGCAAATGCACGCAGCAGCAGAAGACATTGGGCCTTTTAAAAGAAGGAAACCCTGTCATTTGCAACAATACAAATGAACCTCCCGGACACTGTGCTAAGTAGTATAAGCCAGGTAAGAGGAGACCGCGTGTCCTCCTAATGGTGGAATCCCAGCAGTCAAGCTCACAAAAGCAGAGTAGAAAGGTGGTTTCCATGGCTAGGGTAGGGCACGAGGAGATGGTGGCCAAAGTGTCCAAAAGTGCAATGTCTCTGATAGAGAACATCTGCAAATGACCCGCAGCTAACATTGCTACCATTCTGCTCTTGATGAGACGCTAGAGGCAAAGATGTCCATTCCTCACTCATACGGCATCATACTGGACGCCCTGGCTCCCTAGCAAGACAAGAAAAAGAAATAAAAGTACACAGATGAGAGAGGAAACTGTTAAAACTGTCTGTTTGCAGATGGCATGATTATACACATAGAAAACCCGAAGAACCAACGTAACCTCTGGGAACTGTAAGAGCACCATAGAAAGGTTGCAGGTCACTCGTTAACACACAGAAGCCAGTCGTCTTCCTATATACCAGTAACAAACATCAACCAGGGTCAGAAATCTAAAAGCAATGCCACTCACGATAGCACCTCAAAGGGCAATGTACCTAAATCTGGCAAAGTATTTACAGGCCCCAGTGAAGGCCAACTTGACTGGATTGAGGGGTGGATGGCTGACAGCTGTGAAGCATGCTTCTGGGTGTGTTTGGAGGGTTTTCTGAAAGAGAAGAACTTTGAATCAATGGGCTGAGAAAGAAGACCTGCCTCACCCAAGTGGGTAGTGCCCTCTAATCAGCTGAGGGCCCAGCGAGGAGAATAGTGGATCCACTCTCTCTCCTGGGGCTGGGACACTGTCTTCTCCTGTCCTTGGACAGCAAGACCCCAGGCTCTCTGGCCATTGGGCTCATTACACCAGCAGAGCCCTGGGTTCTTAGGTCTGGGCTGAGAGTTACTACATCACCCCTGATTCTCCAGCTTGCAGATGGCCTATCCCAGATGGGGCTCCTCACCTCCTAATCATTGAGCCAATTTCCACAGAAACTCAGTCTCCCATACACTACACTCTCCTTATCCTTGGTTTCTCATTCCTTGGTTTCAGTCAACCACGGTCAACAATCATCAGAAAATATTAAATGGGATATTCCAGAAGTTCACAATTCATAAGTTTTAATTGTGTACCACTCTGGGTCTCGGGAGGGAGTCTTGGGCCATCCCACCCAGGATGTAAATTGCCCCTCATCCAGCTTGTCCATGCTGCACCTGCTCTCTGCCCATTTCACTCAGCTGCAATCTGCATTACCAGATCCCCTGCCGCCACTCTACAGTGGCCAAGTCCAGGTCACCCTTATTTTATTGAAAAGTGACCTGAAAGCACAAGAATAGTGGTGCTGACGACGCAGCTGTGCCAAACCTAAAAGCACTTCCTCTTAGTACCACCTCACCTCATGCCAGGAGTGAGGACAGAAGGTAAGATCTGTTGAGAGGGAAAGGAAGGCCACATCCACATAGCTTTTACTTGTCTATTGTTGCCATTGATCTATGTTCTCATTAGTTGTCATTATCTCTCACTGACCCTGATCTATAAACTTTATCATAGGTCTGTATGCAGAGGAAAGACATAGTCTAGGTAAGGTTCAGTACCATCTGCATTTCCAGTGAGCTACTGGGTGTCTTGAAAAATGTACTCTGTGGATATGGGGGGATTACTGTTTCCACACATGTCCTATTGATTCTATGTCTCTAGAGAACCCCAACCATTGTGGATTTTGGGACCAGGAGTGGGCCTAGAAGAACCAAATTTTAAGGATGAGATTTCTGTGTTGGTTTGGGGGTTTCTGCAATTGTCTATCCAATATGAGTGGACTTTGAAATGGTAAGGACTCTATTTCCACTAGTACAGATAGCACAGACAGTCCGCAGCGTGAACTGTATAGAGACATGTAAATTTGTGCATTGGATATTACTAATAAACCATGTGTAAGAGGCCAGGGATTTGGTGTGTCTGCATACAATATTTTGAGCATTTGTTGGCTGGTGGTTCCTAATGTTGTTAACAGCATGATGAAAGGAAAGAATGCACTCAGGATTTGATTTCCCAGTCCTAGCTCCACATAAAGGAGCTAATAGCTCCTAGAGGGGCCCTGGAGGAGAATATTCTCTCTTGAAGCCAGAGGGCTGAACTTACTGAAAATCAAGCCCACGATCTCATCATGTGAATGACGGAACTGCCGGCCTCACCGGCGTCTGCCCTCACCGGCGTCTGCTGATAAAGAAAGAACACTGGGTGGGAAAGGAGAGTATTCTACAAGTTGGAACAAGGACATGTTGGAAAACCCTGATAAAGCTGGGAGCACCAAGTCCCAGGTTCTGATGAGTCTCTGTCAGCAGAGATGGCCTCCCAACCTGAGGCCTGGGGCTCTCCACCTCCACCTGAGGGGTTAACCCTGCAACTGAGGAAGTGGCCATGGCCTCCCTTGAGGCTGCTGCAAGGCAGGTCAATCCTGATCCTCCTCAGCACCCACCCCACTGCCTCTTTGCTTCTAGACTTCTCAGTAGACACATGTCCCAGGTAACCCCTAAAGGTAAGATGAAAAATGTGACCCGTGAGGAGGTGTGCTATACTCCAAGTGAATTGTTTGACTTTTCTAATTTGTACATGCAGAAATTCAGGGAACACATGTGAAGATGGATATTAAGGTATGAGATAATGGTGGCAAGAACATAAAGTTGGATCAGGTGGAATTTATTGACATGGGCCCACTAAGCAGAGATTCTGCATCTACTGTTGCAGCTCAGCAGTTAGAAAGAGCTCTAGCAGTCTGTTAGAAATATAGACAAAAGGCACCCCCAGCATATGAGCTGGAGACGCGTGATCTTCTCAGCTTAATGCAGAGGAAGGCATTCCAAGGTGCAGGAAGACTGGAATGCCGGAGGGCATTTGCCACTGTGGCCATTTGTTCATGAGCATGTCCTACGTCTCAGAGGCAGTGTCCAGTATGTGCTACAGTTTCTCCCCAGCCAGGATTCATGGGTCCAAGAATCGAGGGGTGGCCCACTCACTCTCCCTGATCCCCGGTGACGTACTGGCAAAGCTTTGGCTTCCTGCTCCCAGCGTCTTATGCTGTGCTGGCCTGGAGGCCCTAGGTCCAAGGGAGGATGCACCCCCCAGGAGACACACTGGAACTGGAAACTAAGACACCACCTGCTCTCTGGTTCCTCTGGCCTCTGAATCAATGGCTGGAAAGAGTTACTGTTTGTGGGTGCGACTGATCCCGACTGCTACTCCACAGTGGAGGGCTGGAGAGCCTCAGGGCAGGTATCAGTACTGGCCCTGTGATGCCTGTCAGGGAAACTCCACCAACCCAGCCTGGGCAAGACACAGATGATCCAGACCATTCTGGGACAAAGGTGTGGGTCACCTTGGCAGGAGAAGAACCATGACCCGCTGAGGAACTTGGTGAAGAGACGGGGAATGCAGAGTAGGGAGTCACAGACGGTGGTCACACATACCAGCTCCAACCACACGACCAGTTCAAGTGAGACTAATGCCTACGTAGGTTTTACCTGCTTTGCTGTTCTTGTGTGTACATGTGTACATATTAAGGAAGTATCTTTGCCATCTTTCCTCTCTCGGGCATTGCCTTTATATTGGTATTTAAGTGTTGTTATTTTACATCACAGCACTGCAGTTACCAGGAGCACAGCAAGCACCATCCGGGGACTTTACCTCCTACTCAGTATGCGCTTGGCTGCGCAGGACGGTGGCGCTGTGATAGGTGGGCTGGGACTCACTACTGCCTCCCTGGAGGTCACGTGTGGCTTAAGAGGATGTGAACGTGTGCCACACTGACAAGGGTGGGCCCGCCTGCCTGGGCTATGGGGTGCCCAGATAGCTGTGAGCATTATTCCTCGTGGGTCTGTGAAGGTGCTTCTGGAGGAGATGGGCATATGAATCGGTGGGCTGAATGGCAATGATGCATCTTGATGCCAACAGGTACGATCCAACCAGCCGAGGACCCAGATAGACCAGGTAAGCAAAGCTAATTCTCTCTCTCCATGTCTCTCTCTCTCTCCTGGAGCCAGCATACCACTTCTCCTGTCCCAGACATCAGAATTGCAGGTCCTCCAGCTCTTGGACTCCAGACTTGCACAGGCATGCAGGTTGTGACCACAAAAGAAAAAAAAAAAATCTAGAAGCTGGGCACAGTGGCACATGCCTGTAATCCCAGCACTTTCGGAGGCTGAGACAGGAGAGTCATGAGTTCAAGGCCAGCCTCAGCAATGGTGAAGCATTAAGCAACTCAGTGAGACCCTGTCTCTACATAAAACACAAAATAGGGCTGGGGATGTGGCTCAGTGGTCAAGTGCCCCTGAGTTCAATCTCCAGTACAAAAAAAAATCTAACTGTATTACAAATATATGAAGTGAGGTCACTGCAGGGGTTGGAGGGGGAGAGTGCCAGCCTAAGTCACTGGGGAAATGAGTGGAGTCTGTAAGAGTAAGTGCAGGGGGAACTCTACGCGTGCATGGGCTCCAGCTGGGGAACAGGGAAAGGTTCCGATTGCACCAACGACGCGTAATCCAGAACGGAGCAGCTGTGTGAACGGCCGGTGAGCGCTGGGCTGTGGCTGCTTTCTGCTGAAGTGGGACAGGAGGCTAGGGCTCACCTGTGCTGATGGTGGGAGCTGGGCACGTCACCACGAGCTCACGATCAGCTTAACACAGAAGATGGGTACTCACAGAAATATTCATAATGTATGTAGAGCCACAGGTTGATCCGCACACAGATGTTCCCCTTCTCCGTCAGCTAGGAGGGCCTAAAAGTAAAGAAATCCAGTTAGAAAGAGCTAGGTTATTGGAGAAGTGGCTGAATCTCGGAGTAGGACAGGAAATTTGTCTGATGACCCTAGAGCATTGTGCAATGGCGGAAAATAAAAAAGTGCTACACACACACACACAAATTGTGAGGTAGGCAAAGGGACGCAGGAGCCAAGTGAATGAGTTACACTGGCAAAGTTGGAACAAGTGAGCAAAAACAATACATGAAGTAATATTGGAGTAAAACCCAAAATATAAAGCAAATGTCTACAAGTCCAATCTGATATAAATACATGGCGGAAGGAAGGAAAGAGAGAGAAAGAGAGAAGGCAGGAGGAACAGCCAACTGTTCCACGCAGAAGTCCAGCGTGTGCAGCCCCTTCACCCGTGGGAGGTGGCACACAAATCCCCTCCTCACCTGTGGCTGTGCATGGCGAGTCCCTTCCAAAGAGCACGGAACAGAGGCGACCCCTGAGCGTCCGGTGGGGGCCTGAGGAGCGTGGGCTCAGCCAGGCAGCCCTGGTCAGCATCGACAGCAGGGCCCCGTGGTGACAGCCACCCTGGTCGTGAGGTGCTAGAGGGGCACTGTACCTCTGTGGTCGTCTCCCCAAACTCAATCTCCAGGCTAATCATGAGAAACACCAGTTAAATCCCAATTGAAGAAAATCCTACAAAATGCCTGACCAGCGTTTCTCAAAACTGTCAAGGTCGTCAAAAGAAGGAAAAGTCTGAGAAAGAGCCCCGCCAAGAGGTAAGAGCCCAAGGAGACATGGTGATTGAGTGTGCTGTGGTATCATGCGTGGGGGCCTGAAATATTAGGGGGAACTAAAAATATGTGGGAAAGTCTGGAATTAAGTTTTAAATAATGCATTAATGTCGATTCATTGACAGTGACAAATGCCCCTCGCCACTGTCAGATGTTTACCTTGGAGGACACTGGGTTTGGGATGTAAGAGAACTCCCTGTATTATCTTCACAACAGTTGTGTGAATCTCAAACTGTTCTAAACTTTAAATTTTATTAAAAAGTAATAATGGATGTTTGTTAGCTTTCTGTTACTGTGACAAAAGTACCTGAGAAGCTCAACTTAGAAGAGGAAAGACTTAGTCTCATGGTGTCCAGGTCAGATGGCTCCACGGCTTTGGGCCTGGGGTGAGGCAGAACATCATGGTGGTGGCAGTGAGTGGCAGAAGAGGTCGCCACCCCACGCAGCCAGGATGCCAGAAGAGAGAGGAAGAGAAAGGGGGCCAATAAGCCCTTCCAGGACACGCCTCCAGGGGTCTACTTCCTCCAAGTAGGCCCCACCGCCTACAGGGTCCGCCACCTACCAGTGGTCCTCTCAGCCATGAACCCCTCAGTAGACTGATCCACCCTGAGGTCAAAGCCCTCATGCTCTGATCCCTTCCCCAAACCCCACCTGCGAGCACTGCTGTACTGGGACCACGTCTTCAACACATTCAAACCATGACAATGACCAAAACTTCTCCAAACGTTGCTGTAGTCCGGATATGGCTCAGGCGTGTCCTCCAAGGCTTCACGTGTTGAGGTTTGATCCTACTGCGAGGGACTCAGAGGCTAAACTAAGCCTGACTGCAGTGTTCAGAGGTGGCACCCAGGCTGGTGATCAGGACTAGATAAGGTCACCAGGGCGGAGCCCATCATTGAGTCCTGCAGGCTTTATGAGGAAAAGGACGCCAGAGACACACACTCGTGTGTCCCCTCCTCTTTCCAAGGGGTGCCCTGCATTGCCTCAGGCTCCCAGCAGGAGGCTGTGCCAGATGAGACCCCTTGGCCTTGAAGCTCCAGCGTGTGAGCCAGAATGACCTCCAGTACGTGGATAGGCGTGGTGGCTTGGATGAAATGGACATATTTATTTAAAACAAACTATAATGGGGAGGGGCTGGGGCTGTAGCTCAGTGGTAGAGCACTTGCCTAGCATGCATGAGGCACTGGGTTCAATCCTCAGCACCACATATAAATAATAAATGAATAAAATAAAGATCCATCAACAAATAAAAAATATTTTTAAAAAAACTATAATGGGGTGTGATGGCACACACCTTTAATCCCCACAAATTCAGAGGCTGAGGTAGGAGGACGGTAGGTTGGAAGCCAGCCTGGTCAACTTCGCAAGGCCCTCTCTCAAAATTAAAAGTGAAAAGGACTTTGGGATGTAGCTAACTGAAAGAGTGCCTAGGTTCAATCACCAGTACCACAAAAAGCCCTAAAATTCACACAAGAAAAAAACAACAACTGATAACTTGAATATTTGCCCTACTCCACATATGTAAATTCAATTTATAGTAAATACCCTACACACTCAGAACAACAAGGCTTCCCTGGAGGATTCTATCAAACACTTCAAGAAGAGTGACGCCGGCAATCCTGAAATGCAAGAGGAGAACGGGACTACTCCCTGCTGTCCCCGTGAGGCCAGCATGACCCAGACACCAAAGTGGACCAAGGCATGGGATGAATGAAAGCCAAGACCAAAACCTGCCACCAAAATAGTGCAAGAATTCTAAGCAAAACATTTTGAAATCAAACCTGAAAACATACCAAAAGGACAATATACCTGTAATCCCAGCACTTAGGGAGGCTGAGACAGAAGGATCGCAAGTTCAAAGCCAGCCTCAGCAATGGCGAGGCGCTAAGCAACTCAGTGAGACCCTGTCTCTACATAAAACACAAAATAGGGCTGGGGATGTGGCTCAGTGGTCGAGTACCCCTGAGTTTAATCCTTGGTACCAAAAAAATGGACAATATATCCTGGCCAAATGGGGTTCAGGAATGCAAGGTTGGTTTAACACTTGAAAAGCAGGACAGCCTTGCCATCTGAGGACAGGAGTCCTCCCCGCCCGCGGACATCAGGCTTTGTTCTACTGGGGCTTTCCATAACTGACTGGATGGAGACCAGCTCCCTTGGGGAGAGGAGTCTGTTCTATTCATAGTCCACCAATATAAATGTGAATCTTGCCCAAAAGAAAACCTTAACTGAAACATCCAGAGAAATGTCTGCCCAAATAGCAGGGCACCACTCCAGGTTGGTACCTAAAATTAGCTCTCACAATACTACAAAGCATCTAACAAGGTCCAGCACCTCTGCTGACAAAAACCTCTGCTGACAGAAGTAAGACTCCTCACCCTGATGAGCGTTGTGGCAGTCACCTTTGTGTGGCTGTGACCCAATACCCAACACCCAACAAGAGCAGCTCAGAGGAGGGAACGTCTATTTTGGCTCACAGTTTCAGAGGTTCAGTCCATGTTGGCTGACTCTATTGCTCTGGGCCTGAGTGAGGAAGAACTTCGTGGTGGAAGAGTGTGGCAGAGGATAGCTGTCCACTCCTAACAGGTGGGAAAGCAAGAGCAAGGAGCCAAAGACAGAATATAAACCCCAAGGGCTCACCCAGTACCTCCTTCCTCCAGCAACGCTCCACCTGTCCACCATTACACCAAGAAATCCATTCAAATCATAATTCATCAACCAAATTAATCCACTGGTTAGAGAGCAGGCAACCATCCAATCATCTCTCCTGTGGTCACACCTCCATCGTCCAACATGATCTTTGAGGGACACCTCACATCCAAACCGCAACAAGTGTCTGAAAAGCTTACAGCTAAGACCACATTTAAAAGTGAAAGACAGGAAGAACTCTTCCTATGTGAGAAACGAGACAGGACTTTCTACCCTAGCAGGGTAGAGATAAATATCCAGACTGGAACCAAAGAAAAGTTTCTTTATAGATGAAATGACTGTCTATGTAGAAAGTCATTTAAATGGAATCTACATTTAAAAATCAAACTTGAAAGATTTAAAATCAGCTTTTAAAATAGCATCAAAAATGTAAAACACTGAAGGATAAATCTGATGAAAAATATGTATAAATTCAGTATACTGAAAACTACAAAACACGCTGATACAAGTAAATAATGTGGTTCAAGACTTCCACATCAGCGGATTCAACCGAGGGTTGATTCAGCAAGTTGCAGGTTTAAAACACTAAAAAACAATTGCATGGTCATTCCTTGGACGAGTGGGTCCTTTTTCTTGTCATTACTTCCTTAATAATGACAACAGGAAATGAGACACGTGTTAGGCATGGTAAGTCTCTTCGCCATGTCATATGAGGGACTGGAGCATCCAGGGGTCCTGGGACCAATCCTCCCCAATGCTGAGGAATAACTAGACTTAGATAAATGGAGAAATGCCTTGTGTCATAGATCTAAAGACTCAGAATTAAGATGTCAGCTCCTGACAGATGGATCTATAGAATGGATGGCCTGCAGCAGGCACCCCAGCATATCAGTCAGCTTTTCATCACAGCGACCTCAAGCAAAGAAAGGTTACGTTGAGCTCATGGTTTCCAAGGTCCAACTGACTCCGTTGCTCTGGGCCTGAGGTGAAGCAGAACATCTTGGCGGAAGGCATGGTGGAGGGGAGCTGCTCATCTCATGGCCACTGAGAAGCACAGAGAGACAGATACAGTCTAAGCCAGGCTCCCAGGGAGCTGCTTCCTGCAGCCACACCCCACCTGCCCACAGTTACCACCACCCAGCGGTCCATGCGAATTGTTAATCCACCAAGTGGGTTGATCCACTGAAGAGGTTACGGCTCTCTAATCATCTCACCTCTCATTTCTGCTCTGTGAGACAGAGCCGGGGGCATTTTCAGTTCCAAGCCACAGCACCCAGAAAGCTTCTTGCCGAAATCACCCAGCTGATTCCAAAGTTCCAATGGTGATTCAAAGGTTCTCTGACAGCCAAAACATCTCAGAGCCAGACAAACAGACTCAGGGGACTAACAGTCATATTATAAAAGACAGTGGCTGTTGGTATAGCAATAAGGAGATAAATTGGTGGAACAGAATAGATCTATGACACAAGGCATATTTTTCCAGGGAGCTGAAAAATAGCCCCAGAAGTATGAGCACAGCTATTTGACAGAGGTGCACAGGACTTTCAGTAAAGTGCATCTTTTCAATAAGGGGCGCTGGAACAACGGGATCTCCACATGCAAAGAAAAAAAAATGAAGGAAAGGAGGGAGGAGGAGGAGGAGGAATTTTGACTCACCTCACACCAAATCCAAAACATAATTCAAAATGAATTAGTGACCCAACATAAAGCCTGAAACCATAAAATTTCTAGAAGAAAACATAGGGAAAAGGTCTTTGTGATCTTAGGTTAGATACCAAAAGGAAATGACAGTAAAACACAATTCTTTTTTTTTTTTTTTTTTTTGGTACTGGAGATTGAACTCAGGGGCACTCGACCACTGAGCCACATCCCCAGCCCTAGTTTGTGTTTTATGTAGAGACAGGGTCTCACTGAGTTGCTTAGCACCTCGCCGTTGTTGAGGCTGGCTTTGAACTCGTGAGTCTCCTATCTCAGCCTCCCTAAGTGCTGGGACTACAGGCTTGCGCCACCGCGCCTGGCTCACAATTTATATTTTTTAAAAAATTGATAAATTAAACTTCATCAAAATGCAAAACCTACACTTTTTTGAAAGGCAGTATAAAGACAGTGAAAACACAAAACATCAGCCGAGAAAAAATATTCGCAAATAATATTCTGATAACTCACATCCAAGTATTTATTGAATATTCTTTGTACAGTCTCAAAATACAATGGCAGGAAAACAATCCAGTAAAAATAAACAAAATGATATGAAATCTTCTGCATATTTGACCAGAGAGGGTCCCTGGATGACCGATACAGGCGTGAAGACATGTCCTCATCATTAATCACTGGGAAGTGCACATTCAATCATGATCCCCGACACCCTGCTCATCCACAGCCCAGCTGTGCCAGGGCAGTGGGTGGGTTCAACAGGCCCAGGGAAGTGCCTGGAGGCAGCACAGAGATGCACAGATTGTCAGGAGAGCCTGCAAGAGCTCAGGACTGCTCCCAGAGCTCAGGGGCCAGGTGGCACATAGCTCCTCCATCCCTCACGTTGCTTGACCAAGCAGCACCTCCTTTCCCCATGGTGCTCCGTCCACAGGCAACAGGCTGTATGAGCGACCCCTGTCCTCTGTACTGTGCCTTCAGGCCCACGCCCGCCCCCACTGAGAGGGGCTGCAGAAGCAGCGACATCATCAGCATTAGCTCGCTTCGTTAGCTGTGTGACCAGCACCCCACACTACCCTGATGTATGTGCAAGAAAGTAACTTCCTACAGACAACACTGGCTTGCCCGAGTCTCCAGCACACATGAGAGGAAGTCCTTCAAGGTGACACGTCTCTGCACACTTTGGCCTGGACGTGGCTAGGTATGGGAACAGCAAGGGGCACTTATGGATCTGGTTTACTGTCCACCACGGCCTGACTGTGGCTCCCAGGCTTCCAGCATCAGAGTGGAGCCCCCCGTCTGCTCTGCTTCCAGCCTGGGCCGTGAGCCCTGTGGTGCCCAGGCAGTATCCAAGGCTCACAGAGACAGGCATGAGGTGACCCCTGGAGGAGTGAGGGAGGCCAGGAGATAAAGAGCTGAGGTCACAGGCAACCCACGAACCTGAAATCCAAGGAAAGTCGGGCACCTGTCAGGAGAGATGGAATACCAGGCTAAGGTTGGGCTGGAATGTCCCCCAAAGGCCCAGGTGTGGAGGGCTTGACTCCCAGGGCAATGATGTTCACAGCAGGGGCTTTGGGCAGGGATCGGAGGATCACAAGGGCCCTGACCTCATCGTGGATTCCTCCGTTGGTGCCAAATGCCCTTCTGGGAAGTGCTGGAAACTTCAGGGGAGGGGCCTAGCAGGGGAAGCGGGTCCCAGGGTGTGTCCACGAAGGGTACACGTTGCCCCCAGTCCCTTCTCTCTCTGCTTCCTGGCCACCATGAGGTGAGTGGCCTCCCCTGCCACATGCTCCCCACCATGATGTTCTGCCTCCCCACAGCCCAGAAACAATGAGGCCAGGTGACCAGGGACTGAGGCCTCTGGAACCATGAGCCCAAATGAACATTTTCTCCTTCCAGTGGACCTCGTCAGGTATTTTGTCACAGCAACAGAAAGCTGACCAACGCAGCAGGCTTACGTGGGACAGGTGGAGCAGGTCACCGACAACATGATTCAGCTGAAACGTTTATCAATTGGTAAAGCTGAGCACGAGCTAAGGAGAGAAAACAGAAGCGCTGGGGCTGTGGACGTGTGGGGAATTCACACCCACCTGCAGGTCTCCCTGGATCTCGTTGGACACTTGCGAAAATGGCTGGGGACATTCCCAGGAATGCACGCCTGTGCTGTGGGCCTGGAGGGGTGCGAACCCATCCAGGTTATCCTCCCCTGGGCAGCAAAAGCCTTCAACTTATTTTCCCCTGTGCAGAGGAACAACAAACTGTCAGTCCCGGGGGGCTGGTGCAAAACCACTGAAGCTGGGAGTCACAGAAACTCTGTACCCTAGGGGAGGGGTCAACAGAGAGCCCCAGCAGCAGGTGGGGCGGGAGCTCCAGGAACCTGCACGGCAGCCCAGGGATGTGGGGCCGGCCAGAGAAAGATGAGAGTGTGCCCGCCAGCCACCTGCCAACGAGCACCCAGGAGAAGTGGCACTGGAGCTTTGCTGGGAGGGACACTGTGTGGGGAGGGCTTCTCTTGGCACGGCACAAAGGTGAACCTGGCAGCAGGAGGTCTTAACCCTGGGAAACACCATCTCCACACAAACCCAGGGTAGGACTAGAAGGCGGATGACTGAGAGTGCCAAGGACGACCACAGCGACAAACTCCAGCCCAGCTCTGCGCCAGAGGAGCAGCCGATGGCAGGGCATGCACACTGGCAGGTGTGCAACTGCACGCCTCAGTCTCCACCGTCCCACGAGATCTCACACAAGTCATACACACACACACACTCACATATACCCACAAAAGGTGTTTTATCTCTATGTACATATACACATATATGTAAATACAAATGCACGCACAGAAACAGCTCTGTCAAGAGGAAGCAATCAGAACAAGCAGACTCAAGTGTGACGTGCTGGAACCATCAGATGGAGCGGTTACGTAACTACAATAAACAGCATAGAGACACTAATGGAAACGGTGCGCAGCATGCAAGAGCAGACGGGCGATTTCTGCAAATAGAAACTAGAAGAAAAAGCCAGGCGCGATGGCGCACACCTGTAATCCCAGCACTTTGGGAGGCTGAGACAGGAGGATTACGAGTTCAAAGCCAGCCTCAGCAATGGCAAGGCGCTGAGCAACTCAGTGAGACCCTGTCTCTACATAAAACACAAAATAGAGCTGGGGATGTGGCTCAGTGGTTGAGCGCCCCTGAGTTCAATCCCTGGTAAAGGAAGGAAGGAAGGAAAGAAGGAAGAAAGGGAGGGAGGGAGGGAGGAAGGAAGGAAGGAAGGAAGGAAGGAAGGAAGGAAGGAAGGAAGGAAGGAAGGAAGGAAGGAAGGAAGGAAACTAGAAGAAAAATCAAACAAAATGAAATGACAGAGTAACGGAGGTCAGAAGCCGTCGTTGCTCCTCGGCCGGCTCAACACAGCAGAGCAGAGTTGGTGAACTTGCACTGGAAATGGCACAAGCAGAAGCCTCGGGGGCACCACCGTGGAAAGGGGGAGGCGCAGATCATCCAAGAGCTGAGATGGGAAAGGATCTAACCTGGGCCTAACTGCAACCTCAGGAAGAAAAGGCGGAAGGAATAGTACAGAGGAAACACTTTCAAGATAATGGGTGAGAAGTTGTGTAAATGTGCTGAAAAATAGCAAACCACACGTCCTCAGAGCTCAGAGACAAATACCATTAAATAAACACCATTAAGTAAATACCATTAAAAACAAACCCCAGGTCCATCACATTTAGACTGCGGAAAACCCAGGACAAAAGAGAAAAGTCCTGAAAGTGGCCAGAGCAAAGGACAAAGGTCAGAACAATAGCCCACGCAGAACTTCCTGTCGGAAGCCAGCCAGTCAGAGCTCAAGGAGAAAATTAAAAACCATAATTCCATCCCCGGCGCGAAAAGGAGAAAAGTAAGTCTTTCCTAGACAGACAAAAGCTGCAGGATTCCTTGCCGGAAGACGCTCACTGAAAGAAACATGAGCGTGGCTCCCAGGACAGTGAGGCGCCCTGAGCAGAGACGCTGGAGCCCGGGCAGGTGAGGGAGGGAAGAGCTCCTCCACACCCACCAGGCTGAGGGAACCCAGTGGCAGTGCAGCACTTCACAGCCTGCGGTGAAGGGGAAGGGATGACAGCAGACGGACAGGCCACGGTCGGAGGAAATGAGAAGGAGCAGGCGCAACACCTTACTCGGTACAGGGCTCGCGATCCTCCCAACGACCTTGTTCATTTCCTGCAGCAGGCACCATTGTAGGGCTGTAACATGCAATTAACAACATGTTTCATGTCATATTATACTTTATATATAAAATTACACCTGATTGTATGTAGTTATACCATATATTATGATAAGTAATGTATATGTGATATATAATAATAAATATATTCTATAGCATAATCATATTCAATTATATTTAATGTATCATGATTTCATTATATAAGCAATTATAATATGTGATATATATCTATATGTTATTCTATACAATTATTATATATTATATAAAGTCATACACTATATATAAAGAAAATAAATACATATACGAAAATAGAAGTAAAATCTAAGTCAACTATTACCTTTTTAAAAAAGTGATATAAGTGACAAGCCAAAAGTGAGGATAAAATGAAATCATAAGGGCTGGGGTGGTGGCTCAGTGGTAGAGCACTTGCCTTGCATGCCTGAGGCACTGGGTTTGATTCTCTGCACCACATATAAATAAATAAAGTCCACTGACAACTAAAAAAATATTTTTAAAAAAATGAAATCATAAAAAATTCTCAGTTGCTGGGTGCAGTGACACACGCCGGAATCCCAGTGTCTTGGGAGGCTGAGGCAGGAGGATTGTGAGTTCAAAACCAGCAACATGATGAGGCCCTAAGCAACTCAGCTTAAATTTTATTTAAAGACTGTCTCTAAATAAAATATAAAAAAGGGGCTGGGGATGTGACTCAGTGGTTAAGCACCTCTCGGTTCAATCCCTGGTACCAAAAAAATAAAACTCAGTTAATCCAAAAGAAAGCAGAATAAGTAGGGAAACAACAGACTGAACAAATAAGATGATAAATTTATATGCAAGCAAAAAAATAGTCACATTAAATTTAATCAATCTCAACACACCTATTAAAAGAAACTGTCAGACTGAATAAAAAAAGCAAGACTCAACTGTATGTTGTGTATATGAAATTCACTTTAAATATAAAGATATAACCTGTTTCAACTAACAAGATAGAAAAAAATATGCCATAGAAACATTTGTAAATATAAAGCTAGTGCTTCATCTCAAAGTAAACCTCAGAAGGACTGTACGAGGGCAGAGGGACACCATACATGAGTGACAGAGTCTGTTTCCTGACAAGAGAGACTACCCTCAATGTGTAGGCAGCTACCTACAGAGGCTCAAAACACAATCCAATGTTCATTCACAATAAAAATAAGGCCGCTTGGAAAACTAGAAAGAAGAGAGCTCACCTAAATGACATCTACAAAGAAAGCCAGCATACTAAATGGTGAAAGACTGAAGTGCTTTCTCCCTGCGCCTGGGGAGGAGGTTGGGCTGCCCTCTCTTGTCACTCCCACTGCCTTACTGGAAGGCTTGCTAGTGCATAAGAGAAGAAAACTAATAGTGTATAGATGTGAAACGAAAAAGACAACTATCTCTACTCACGATGACATGAATGTTATGTACAACATCTCCCAAAAAAAGACTATAAAAACTCCTAGAACTATAAGAGTTTAACAAAATCTCAGTATAAAGCCAATAAACCAAAATGTGGTGTATTCTTGTATGCCAGCAACAAACTATTCAAATTCCACACTTCCAAAAACAGTTCCACTTACAACAAAGTTAAAATGAAAAGCTCAAGTATAAATACAAAAAAAATGTAGATTCTGAATGCTGAAAAGTATGAATCATGATGAAAAAAATCAAAGTAGACTTAAATAAATGGAAAGGTATACCATGTTCATGAATTGAACAGTCTTCCCCAAACTGATCTAAAAATTCACAACTCCCAGGAATTTCCTCAGTGGAATTGCTTCCACCTTGTGGTGCATCAGAGGTGATGACTCTTTGGACAGCTGCCTGTGGATGAAAGAGGGCAGGAAAGCCAAAGGGGGACAGGGGGCACCAAAGATATTGGCAAGTTGACTCAAAAATTCATATGGAAATACAAACAACCAGAACAGCGAAAATCATTTAGAAAAGGAAGCACAAAGTAGGATGACTCAGGTACCTAAGTGCACTACATCACTGTGTAGTCACCATTTTCTTCCTGAGTTTCCTGTGAAGCAACAGTAATCAAAAGACTATGTCGCTGGATCAAATGACTGACTCCTAGGGCAATGGAACAGAACAGAGATCCCAGAAACAGACTCCTATTAACATAATCCAAAGATATGCAGCAGCAATTGGATGGGGAAAGAATCATCTTTTCAATGAATGGATCAACTGAATAGCCATGTGCAAAAAAAAAAATGAACCTTGGCCCACATTATTCATGTCTCATACAAAAACTAACTCCAAATGAATCATAGGCCCGTATGTGAAACAAGCACTATAAAACTTCCTGAAGGTATCAGAAGAAACATTGCTGGCCTCTGACAGTCAAGGTTTCAAGCCTCAGCACTGTTGACAGAGGCCAGGGAAGCTCTTCACCGGGGGGCAGCACTGGAGGATGTTTAGAAGCAGCATGTTCCAGGTGTGACAGACAACATCTGCACACATTGTCAAATGTCCTCTTGGGGTGCATCAGCCCTGAGCTGAGGACTCTTGGGTCAGGCAGAGTTCTTAGCTAGGATCCCAATGCCAGGCCTACAAAAGAAAACTATGGATGTACTGAACATTGCTAAATTTAAAACTTTAGTTCCATAAGCAACAATAAGATTGAAAAGACTAACCATGGGCTGGAAGAAAAAAATTGTGAATCACATATCTGATATGGAATTTGTAATCCAGAATGTACAAAGAGCTTTGAAAAAACAGTAAGAAAACAAATAACATAATTTTTAAAAATTCACAAAGGGCTTGAAAAGCGCCCAAGCAAAGAACAGATACTCATGTCAATAAGTCCATGAGCAGGCACTCCACACCACCAGCCAACAGAGGCATGCAAACTGAGCCACATGCAGACCCTGCATCTGCATCTGCCTGTCGCAAGACGGGAGTTAGAACAAAGCAATGCAGCAAACAGGATGCTCCGCGGTGCCAGCCAGGCCGTGGAACAAACAGGACCAGGAGACTGCTGGACAGGTGCTTGAGGCTTGTTGGTGGAGGCTCCCACCTTGTGGGGCATTGGAGGTGAAGGCTCTTTGGACAACTGCCTGTGGATGAAAGAGGGCAGGAAAGCTAAAGGAGGACAGCGGGCACCAAAGGCAGACGGTCTCACTGGGGGACTTCTGCACCCAGCTCAGGGCCTCCTGCCCTGCCGGAGGCCACAAGTCCAACCTGCTCCAGAAGTGCACGTGTGTATATGTGTGTGTGTCTCCATGGATGTGTGTCCGTGGACACATGTGCTGTGTCTGTTTTGTCTCTGTGAGTCTGTGTGTGTGTATCTCTGTCTCTGTGCATATTCAAGCGTGTCTGTGTATGTGTGTCTCAGTGTGTCCCTTGTGTGTGTCTCCAGGTATGTGCCTGTGCCCATGTGCTTGTGTGTGTGTGTGTGCGCG